>JAHHFK020001275.1:0-81223 GCA_024533555.2 Aedes koreicus | reverse complement strand
GGGACTGACCTGGACCGGATCTGGACCGGACTTGGACTGACCTGGACTGACTCCGACTGACCTGGACTGACCTGGCCACTGACCTGGGACTGACCTGGACTGACCTGGGACTGACCTGGGACTGACCTGGACTGACCTGCGACTGACTGGACTGACCTGGGACTGACCTGGGACTGACCTGGACTGACCTGGACTGACCTGGACTGGACTTGGACTGACCTGGACTGACCTGGGACTGACTGACTGGACTGACCTGGACTGGACTGATCTGGGACTGACCTGGACTGACCTGGACCTGGGACTGATCTTGGATTGGATTTGGATTGGATTTGGATTGGATTTGGATTGGATTTGGATTGGATTTGGATTGGATTTGGATTGGATTTGGATTGGATTTGGATTGGATTTGGATTGGATTTGGATTGGATTTGGATTGGATTTGAATTGGATTTGGATTGGATTTGGATTGGATTTGGATTGGATTTGGATTGGATTTGGATTGGATTTGGATTGGATTTGAATTGGATTTGGATTTGGATTGGATTTGAATTGAATTTGGATTTGGATTTGGATTGGAATTGGATTGGATTTGGATTGGATTTGGATTGGATTTGGATTGGATTTGGATTGGATTTTGATTGGATTTGGATTGGATTTGGATTGGATTTGAATTGGATTTGGATTGATCCCGAGCAGGAGACAACAACATATGAATACCTAATTTTGATCTTGATAGCTGGCCTTGGTATTAAAGAGCTCAGATTAAGAGGTAAAATACCTAAGCAAAATACCTGAATTGCAAGCAAAATATCTTTCGAATAACAAAACTTGTTATTTTGGATACCTGGAAATACCTGCGAGGTACTATTTTGGTATTGTCTTACCTCAATTTGGTATTCGCATAACATTGTGGGAACAATTTTATGGTATTATCTTCAGGTATTTTACCTCTTAATCTGAGCTCTCAAATACCAAGGCCAGTTATCAAGTTATTCGCTCCTGCTCGCACAAACCGCCCCCCCCCAAGACAAAAAAGAAAGCAAACAAACAACCAAATAGCTTCCCACCCAGCGCACCCCCCCCCCCGACGCAACCCAGAGTAGTCATCACGGCAGGGAAATGACCGCACACCACCCACCAGAAAAAGAAAAGAGGGTCTTCTCCCGAGCCCCAGCCCCCCCAGTGGGCCCCCCCCACCCCCCCCCGCGGGGGAAAAAAAGGAACCGCCAATGTTCAACCCCCGGCTTGCCAAAGCCCCCAAACCCCCGAAAAGCGAGAAAAGCCCTGGTCTGGATGAAACTCCGAACGTGGCGCTGAAAGCTGCGATCCTGGCGTATCCGGACATGTTCATGTCGGTGCTGCAGAAGACCCTGGATGAAGGTAACTTCCCAGAAATGTGATAGATCCAGAAACTGGTATTCCTGCCATAGCCACGTAATTCACCGGGTTTATATCTGGTGAAATGCAATCATTACACCTTTTTGTATAACACACGAAATAGATTTCATGAAGAACAGCCAATCGCTGCTTCTTTATTATCGTACTCATGCATTTTGGTTTTACTGCTGGGATGGGCGGAAATAATTCATTTATCCCAAAATAAAAATAAAAGCGCTGCCGAGAGTTATAACTTCATACTCATTAATCAAGTATCTTCTCACGAGTCACCATGGCTTAGTGAGATCAGCCACGGATTCAATAACAGCTCTTACCTAAAATACAGGATCGAATCCCATGCCGGAAACATTAAAAAAACGCTAGACAACTTCACGCGGGGTTGCGCTTTTGATTCTATTACATTTCGAGACGCTATAAATAGATCTGTCAATCATGCAACCAACAGAGAGACGTTTTTTTTTAAATTTGTAACAACATAACCCAAGTAACAATTTTAGTTTTATTCTAGCCGTATAACACTTCTCCCGGCTTTGTTGATAAAACTACATTCAAAACTGTTTTGTCTACCAACACCTCCTCTATGCTTCTTTAAAGCCGAAATTTGTACAACATGGCCCACTCTATAGACGGTTGTGAAAACAAGTTAATAAAACCTATATAAGAACATCAAGATTTTGAAAATGTTCTAGTGAAAGATGTTATGACCACTTGAGAACCTTCATAAAATTTATTGGCTCCCATGAAAACCAGAATGCGGCCAAATGGCCACAGCTGTCAAACTTCACTGTGAAATCGAGGTTGTTTTTTGTTGTTCTGCTTTGTTCGATTCTCTGCTCTTCTGATCAATTTAGCGGTAAAAAAAAGTCTAGTGTTGCGGGAAATTTTGTTTGATAGCAAAATATCCAAAACAAATTGTGTTTTTTACAGCGTATTATGCTCCAAATTATATGCGCATTTATTTTTATGTTGAATATTAGCGCGATAAGAGCCGAAAATTAATGCGCCTCGGAAATTATGCGAATTGACAACAACATAAATTAAATAAAAACAAATACATTCGATAAATTAATCATGGATTTCCTGAATAGTGCTTGGAATTGGATGAGATTATCTAAAAGAAAGCCGAGATTAGTCTCCGGTCTACAGTTTATTTGCATACCATTGAAAATTTTATGCCTTTATTTTCCACATTTCAATTATTTCTTATATTTCAATATGGCGATTGGAAAAAAAAATCACAGTTTTGCCATAAAGCCAATTTTTCTTCGCAATGACTACTATAAAACTATTTGGTCTTATGGTGACTTCCTTCAATGCCAATTTGCCGTAAAATAGTTTTAAAATGCTTTTTCAACTGACCATAATAAGATAATATCAATGAGTCCTATTACGGCATTTCAATACAGCATTTTACGAGTTCATAAAGTCGAAATAAAACCTTTGATAGGAGTAAAAGGAATTTGAGAAACAAGGTTTTAAGATCGTTGTAAACAAGCTGTGTAGGTTCACATAAACCGGACTAAAATATGAAACCTATTGGCACCTATTGGTGCCATAATAAAACCAAATTGATTTCAAGTGGCTTTCGTAAAACTTTAATAAAACTTAATAAAGCAGGATGGTGTAAGCAATGTTACTTGGGATCCCTTGATCTTTGTATTAATTCCGTACAATGCATTTTGACAGTTACGCGTGTGGCATTAATTACGATGGTATCTTCATAAAAACAACAAATCAGTTTCGTTGCAGAAAACAACGAATAGATTTGTTAGTTCTACCTTCGATTTCGTAATATAAACTAAAATTAATTTTTAGTGTAGAAAGCAGCGACGGAGATTCAAACCCCGTCGTACAGAGCGATAATGCGCATTATATCATCGTTGCAACAGAAATAGCATGAAGAACAGAGTGGGCCGGGCCGCCATCGGAGTAGGCTAGATCCAAAGTCGGGGACTAGGCAAAGTAGTCTGAGCATTACCTAGATTCGGTGATTGTCGTCGGGAACCGACAAGTCATCCTCTTCTAGAATCGCTGGACTGATCTTGGTACCTGACCGAACAGCAATGAATTAACGGTTTTGGGAGAACTTCCATCGTCGGGGAAGTTGTTGGAGTAGCCTAGGGCTAGTTCTAGCAGTTAGCGAAGCTGCACCGGTAAATTGCCGTCGGGGCGCCTGTGAACCGGAAGTCTCTCTCGATCAAAATCGCAGAACCGACCTCGCACCTATACCGAGGGCAGTGGAGTGTGGGGTCACTTCGAGATGCTATAGCGCAATCGGAGTTTTGAATATCGAAAAAATTAGTTTACGGTGATTCGATCATGCCGGACTATTCGGGGTGCGGTGCAACTGGCGTTCGATGTTTTGTTGCTTATTGGAGCGGTCCTATGCTTTTGGCGGATAGTGCTAGTCACATACTTTCAGCGTATTGTTAACCAAAACGAACCCTGCTGCTAACCTTTTCCCAACTATCCAACATCCCAGTGATTTCTCGAGGAAGTGCAGAGGATTTCTCGGCTTCCTTCAAAGTGAGTTCACGTCAACACGTTCCTTCTTGACCAGCATTCGGGCACGACTAGCGCTGGTATTGCTTCAAAATGGGTCACCAGTTTTTTCACATTGAAGATGTATGTTAGTCCCAAACATCATCTGTTGGTTCTTTGTGTAAATACAGCTGATCTGGCAATAATGGAATAGCATCCGTGGGCGGTCAATCCTGCTCATGCTCAATATTAATATTCTATATATTTACTAGCTGACCCGACGGACTTTGTCCCGTCCAATATTTATTTATCGCATGCAATTGCTTAAAAATCGATTCAGACAATAAATCGGTTTCCGATATTTTGAATGTTTTTTTTTAATTCGCGTGAATGTTCTTCATTGTTGTTGTCAATCTGAAATTGACTGTCAATTGTCATACTGGAGAATTTGGATATTTTCAATTTTGATTCCGAAAAGTATGAAAATAGATAGGCAGTTATTTCAAATAGTTGATAATCTGTGATCATTGGCCATTTCAATTGGAGTATTATGTAGGAATACTGAAGTCATTTTTTGGCAGTTCCAACGAATGGAAATAGGTTGATTTCTGTATGATGTCTTGCCGGACCGACATGTGTTGATTATGATGCTGTAAGATATCATAAAGATACTTTCTGAATTGAAGATGTCAGTTGACTGATTGTGGGAAATTGGGTTTTTCTTGAAGTTAGCTTACTTGAAAGAAAAGAAATTTGAATTCATTGTGTTGAAAATCATTTATATGTGATTTTTCTACATTTCTTTTGTTTTCAATGTTACGCGACTTGATAAACAACATTTTTTGTTTTCTGTTCCGGTGCGTAAATGTACAGAGAAGATGGTTTCCAACTCGTGAACACGCCACGTATAGTTGGCCGTTTGAAAAACATGGCATTTCCAGATTTATGCCACACACTTCCAGCGACTGTCCTTGTGACTTGTTGATTGTCATCGCAAATGCAAGTTTCACTGGAAAATGAACACGTTTGAACTGAAATGGCAAATCGTTGGAACTCAACGGAACTAAACATTTTGCCCCTTTGTAAGCCCCTTTCAAAATTCTTGCTACTATCACATTGTTCGATAGCTGCGTCACAATCAGTCGGGTTCTATTACACAGTCTCGGCGCATCAAGATTGCGAAGCATAATAATGACAGATCCAACTTTGAGGCAGGCAAATTCTAAGAATTTAGAAATTCCACTGGATAATTCACGGCTTCGACTTCATTTTCAACACGATCGATCGATTTATATGGGCGCAAATCTACCGGAATTTGATTTTGAATCGTCCAGGTTAAGTCATTAACATCGGTGTTTTTGGAAGCTAAAATTGCGCGTAGTCAACCAATCGTAGTTACGATAATTTTGGCCAATGCTGGGATAATCATTCGTGATGAGTTCATCGTTCGTTGAAGTTAATTGGCAAATGTCAGGTGGAATTGATATCAAACCACTGGAAGTATCAACCGGAATTTGTCCATTTCCAATTCTTAGCAGTTCGTTAGAGAAAACTTCTGCGGTTCTATCCTGTTGTAGGAACAGTCTCATATTCATCGTCAATTATGGTTTTCACGTACCGCCACAAATACGATGACTTGAGACATGCGTTCAATTCATCCGCCGCTGTTGATTTCTGAATAACGGGAAGTGTTTATAAAAAATCGCCTGCTAACAGTATCATTATGCCACCAAAGCAACGATTATTATTCTACAGATCTTTCAATGTTCTGTCAAGTGATTTAAGAGACCGTTTGTGAGCCATTGTGCACTCATCCCATCAGTTTAAAAATTTTCAACACTTCTGCCATAGGTGATTGCTTTGAAATGTAGCAAACAGGTGTTTCATTGATTTGCATGTTCAACGGAAGCTTCAGTGCCGAATTTGTCGTTCTTCCACCTTCCAGTAGCGTTGCAGCAATTACAGTAGATGCGAGAGCCAACGCAATGCCATTTTGAGATCGTATTGCTGCCAAAATCATTGATATCAGGAACGTTTTCCCAGCACCGCCGGGCGCATCAAGAAAAAATAGCCCACCGTTTCCATCATCGACAGCCTTCATCAATTCATCATACGCACTCTTTTGCTGCTCATTCAATAATGGGACATTTCTTTGTACTGGTTGTTTCAAAGTTATTCTGTCGTATGCACGCTCACGTTCCAATTCACGATTCAGTACATCTCTGGTTTGACGATTTGGCTCTGGCATATGGATTTCAGTCAATAGTTTGCCACTCGTAAGCATACACAAATCTTCAATCAACACCAATGCTTCATTGTAGATGTTACCGTTCATTTGCAATTCGAAATTCCCTGTTGCCAATAGAATGCGATGTAAAATGTCTTCGGCGATGTCATTTTTGTACGTAACCCAGAATTGACGCGGATTTGTAGGCTGACATGTCGAAAAGTTTACGAAATTCAGTGGCATGTGAAGCAGCTATCGCATCGCCCATCGTTTGATTCCAGTGATTATCATGTTACAGCCATTGTAACTGCTGGCATGATTCTTGAAAAGTTGCACACACCGTACCATTCACAGTCCGCAATGACTCAAATGAAGTTGGACCGCGTACATTAACCAATAGCAACCGAAGGTAGAAGCAATCGTTGTTTTTTGGGTGGATTGTGTAAATTCGTCCCAATGCATTAGTTGTGAGCACACCTGGATGACCATCTACTGGTTGGCCTTGCTTTCTGCGTAACCATTTCTTCGACAATACATTCCATGTATAATATCGAGGCATTTCCGAATAAGGCAATGTTCTCGCAAACCGTTCACTGGCGCAAGTACTGCATTCTCTGGGTTGAAATACACTCTTTGGCCATTCTCCAAATGAACTGCGAGATGCACAACACTCGGAAAACGTTCATGAATTGCAAGAGAAAATATTCTCCAGAGCGCTTCATTGCAGTTCACGTGTCGATCCATTTGATACTTGCTGATCTCAGCTCGTTCAAGGTCAATAATCGCCATGTCGCTTCCTTTGGTGACGTACTTACAAACGTATTTCATCGAATTCACCGAACTGCAATACTCAACATTGGTATGTGTTTTGAATGTCTTAGACAATATTGGCGAATATGGTGCGATCCATGTGTTGTCAACATCGGTATTTGCTCCTCTAAATTGAGTGATGAATGTTCTGTCATTGTCATCTGGTGAGCGACGCCGATAGAGTGGATATCCATCATTTTCAGTTTGCGTTTCCGAAAGAAAAGCACGTGGATAGCGTTCCGTGCATTTATTGTCAGACATATAAACCGAAGTGGGATTGTAGTGTCCGCAAGGTCTATGAACCATACTGGTCTTCGTATAACTCTAGATCTATCTCAGGATGAGGAATTTCCGCAAATATGATGTTATCAATTTGATCTGGTGTAATCTTGTCCACCATCTAAGAATGTGTACGTGCGGCAAACCTCTTTTCTGCCACTCAACAGAGTACATCCAACATCTAACAGCACCATATATAGTATACGTTGCTACGCGATAAAGTCCATCAAACATCGTAGATGTTGGTTGAACACTCGTCCTGTGACGTCGTGGTGATCGCTTGCTGAATGACCAGGATGCAATAATTCCGTTATCTGTGGCCATTTTGGATTGCATGTGAATGTAACAAACAAATCCGACTGTCCATAATTCCGGATATCATCGTATCCTGCAAGTACTCGTGAATGTGCCTTGTCCTGCCAATGTATGGTGATGGCTTAATCGTGAGTCGATGTTGTTGTTAGTTGGATAACATTCGTTTGCCAGAATTAACAATTTGATTTTTTTTGTATGCAAAAAGGCCGTTTTTTCGAATTTTCTGGCTTTTCCTTGAACATATTCCAACTTTCCTTTTTTCTAAACCTTTGTTGGGCAAAAAGGAACAAATCATCCGAAGACACCGTCAAGATTGGTCAGCCGTTCTCGAGTTTTAGCGTTACTAACAAACAAACATTAATTTTTATATATAAAGATTACATTTATGGCTTGAATTCATTAAATGTGATCTTTATAAGTTAGCTTTTGATGAATTATTAGTCCAAGATATTTCAATCGACTTGACAATGAAACTAAAGATGAGCAGTCGCCCTTCAGATTTGATATTTTTACTTTGGATTTGATTTGTTATTAATGTATATTGAAGATTCTGCTGTGCCGTACTGTACAAATTTAACGGCCAGATTGAATATTTTTAATGGTTGAATTGTCGTTAACATAAGCATTATTACGATTAGCATAGGTATTAGCATTCATATTTGGTTTGATTTTAGCATTCATCTTTGGTATTAGTTCTTAAATCACTAAACACAATTTATTGACATTTCTGATCTCTAGAAACTTACGTCTTAGCTTCGACGTGAATTGTAAAATAATTTAAGTTCTGAAAATGGCTTCTCAAGCTCAAGACAAAGCTTAAAGAGAAAAAGAAATCGACGATTGGATATTTTATTTAGAGCCTGTCCATAAACCACATAGACTCATTTTTTTTAAATATCAGACCCGTCTCTCCCTCGTAGACTTTTTGCCATACAAGTTTTTGCTATTTTGTATGGAGCGTAGACATTGGTCAGACCACCTCGCCCTAGAAAAGTCTACGAGGTTTATGAATGGCTCCTTAGTTATGAAGTACAGATTATTCGTGATTGAAAAAAATGATTGTCAGTCCACGATGTAACGTAAAACTATCGCACCCAGACTCGATCAATCATTTACAATATCCAAAAAAAAAAAAAATAAAAATCATGAACAATATTGCAAACATCCATGAACATGTTGACATGTAATTACTAATTGAATTTTAATAGAATTCTAAGACTTTTCTTCCTTACAGCTTCTCGTAAATATTTCAAATAAGTACCCTGCTACCCACATGCTGTCATAGCATTCTAATTTGGTTTTTTAAACAAAGTCAACGTCATATTCTGGCAAGCAGGGAATTGTTTCATTGTTCAATCAGTGAAGTCTATACACAACAAGGTTGGTGAGGATAATTTTGGAAGACGCATCGACTTTATCGACAAGTTTATCAAGCGGTTTTCGTCTTCAAAAAAATACGGGCGAGAAATTGGCAATTATTGCTGAGTAGGTCAATAAGTTTGTGGTTGACAAGTATTCCAAAATTGATTACCGAGCATTCAACTAAAAGGGATTTTTGATGTATAAAATTTTGACTGAATAAAATCAAAACATGAGCGATCAACAACAAAAACAAAAACAACTTAGGTCTCGGAATAATAGACTGAGTAAGTCCACTTTTAACGAAATTGAGTCGCAGTTAATACGCGACTGAGTAAAGTGGCCTCTCATATCGAGTTAAATTTCTGGCCGTGCAGGACGCGATGAACCATCCGAGAGACATCGGAAAGGCGTAGAGGCACTCACAAACCCATCTCTTGCTCCGTTCTTGATGGCGAGCAACAAATTTTATAAGAGTTACTAGCTGAACCCGGTGCGTGCGCTGCTACGCTCTCAACTAAATGAAGGAAAATTAACGCTTGCAACTAAATGAAGGAAAATATAACTGGCACGTTTATGTTTTTTTTTCGGAAATTTTTTTTTCTTGAAAAAGCAGAGGTTCAAACTTCTATCAAAACATGTTTCTTACCCGAGAAATACACGTTTTGTGTTTAAGTAACCTGGATAATTCTCATTTTTGGTAGAAATTTGTGTTTCATTTGTATGGGAGCCCTCCGTTCCAGAGGGGGGTAGTTTCTCAAACCACCATACAATCATTGCCTCCAAAACCCCCCACATGCCATATTTGGTTCCATTAGCTTGATTGGTTCTCGAACACTGGGCTCTTCGATTAAAATAAAAATTTGAGTTTCATTTGTTTGAAACCCGCCCCCCCCCCTTTCAAAAAGGGGAGGGGTCTTGAACCACCATAGAAACAGTCTTGCCTTCAAAAACCTCCACCTGCCAAATGTGGTTCCATTTACTTGATTAGTTCTCGAGTTATGCAGAAATTTGTGTTGCATTTGTATGGAAACCCCCCTCCCGCCACTTCCAGATGGCGGAGGAGTCTCAAACTTCCATAGAAACATTTCTCTCCTCCAAAAACCTCCACATGCCAAATTTGGTTCCATATGCTTGATTAGTTCTCGAGTTATGCACAAATTTGTGTTTCATTTGCATTGGAGCCTCCCTCTTACAGAGGGCGGAGGGGTCTTGAGTTACTATAGAAACATTTCTTACCTTCAAAAACCTCTTCCTGCCAAATTTGGTTCCATTTACTTGATTAGTTCTCGAGTTATGCAGAAACTTGTGTTTCATTGGTATGGGAGCCCCGCCCCTCTACCAGAGAGAGAGGAGGGGTCTCGAACCACTGTAGAAACATTCATTGCCTTTAAAATCCCCGCATGCCAAATTTGGTTCCATTTGCTTTATTAGATCTAGAGTTATGAAGAAATTTCAGTTTCATTTGTATGACTGCACCCCTTCTAGGAGAGGGGAGGGGTCTTAAACCACCATAGAAACTTTTTTCGCCCTCAGAAAACCCCACATGCCAAATTTGGATCCATTTGCTTTATTAGTTCTTGAGATATGCAGAAACTTCTGTTTCATTTGTATGGGAGCCTCCCTTTCTAGACAGGAGAGGGGTCTCAAACTACCATAGAAACATTTTTTGCCTCCAAAATCTTCCACATGCTAAATTTGGGTTCCTTTGCTTGATCAGTTCTCGAGATATGCAGAAAATTTGTGCTTCATTTGTATGGGACTCCCTCTTTCCAGAGAAGGGAGGGATCTCAAACCATCATAAGAATCTTTCCCACCTCCTAATAATTTTTCATACAAAATTTCACGCTGATCGGTTAAGTAGTTTTCGAGCCTATGAGGTTCAGACAGATAGACAGAAATCCATTTTTATATATATATAGAAGATAAACAAGTGAAGTGTTTATTATAAGAAATTTCCCAACATTCCCGTGATGCATCTTGTGTAGTTTCTAGTTCTTTTTATGGGATTAAAACTCCATCACACTGCATACATAAGAAAGGTCAGATCTCGCCGTATGTAGGTATAAAGCTCCAAGCTTTTCCACTGTGTCCCTAGCCTAGGCAAACAAACGAATCCGATTGGATACGCTCAGTTGTTTTCCCACTTCTGATGGGGGTCCAGCAGAAACACGAATGCAAATATTTTAATATTGAAGCCACCTTAGGGAAGCAAATCACGACCAACATGGAACCAATGTGTCAAACGTGCTTGCATGTACGTGGAACAATATGTGTGCTCTTTTTTCGGTTCAGTGTTATTCAAATATACATACTTTGTTGGTACAAGAGCGAACTTTCCAGAATCATCATGGTAGTCGAGAAGTTCTTGTCGGTGAGAAGGGTCTTGTGCCGATCTACTCATATGATGTTGAGAAATCCCAGTGTAATGACGCCAGGCAGTCTACAGTGAGCTAGCTGAGATTGGTTTCGCTAGACGGCGAGACGTGCTTTCCAGTCTAATTACTGTTAAGCTTCTGAGGTGAATGGGAGAAAATATCAATCACGGAGAGGAAAACATTTACTTTGTCGATAACGCAGGACTGAAAAAAATGGTTCATTTGTATATTGTGCTTCAGTTTGGTTGATATTGATTCGCATTGCTCAAAACCGTTGATGCTCATCTCGGCTAGGATCCCATTAGAAACGTCGTACGATCGAAATGAATTCGATCTGGTCTTTGCACACGGCAATATATCCTGTAGGCGAAATCACGTTTGATGGTGAGTTTACTGCTTATGATCGCTGAGGCTTTATGTTTCACAATTGGTTGTTTTGAGAATGTGTGGCAAAATATGACGACAAGTTGCCAGCCTTGATGTGAGTGTACCACCTGAAAAATCGAACAAATGTGAGAAATTTCGAACTGATCAGCTTATCAAATCGCAGATTAATTCTGCACAAATGATTTTCCGGAAAGTTGTCGTTTCGTGAATTAGAAAAAAACCGCGAAGTGCACTAAATTTGTAGTGTTCAAGATTGTTAAGAGGTTAGGAAAAATTTGTTCTCTTGAAGATTTACCGAAATCTGGATGCAAAAAGGGGGCATCGCCCCTGAAAAAAGAGCTGGCAGCGGTACACTTTTTGAAATCGCATGAACCGTGTTCCATTCGTGAAATTGCCAAAAAAGTGGGCATAAGCGTCGGAACCATGCAGAATATCAAAAAATGTAAAAATATTAGAACCTATATGAAGCAGAAATCCGTCCAAAAGGACGGATTCATAGAAAGCTTCTTTGAAAATACAGTCACGGAACTTGTATGACTTTCTCCGCTAAAAGCCCGAACCGGTGTGTTTTGATGGGTGACGAGACGTAGAGGAGTACAAAACGCATCGTTTAAGCAACATCGCAAATTACTAGGGAAATAAAGCTTAAATTTAGGAAGACGTTTTGGAGTATGGTGCATTACGATGTTTTTGTTGTAGATCAAATGTGATTTAAATTTAAAACGATGATTTTTCATGATATTTTAAACCTTTTCCAATTTGATCCCAAGAGGACACCGGGATAAAACGCCTGTTTCATTGCTCAATATGCACCCCAAAATTGGAGTAAGACGCAAAGACAAAACACTGGAATATGATGCACCACAATATTGGGATAACATGCTTCGCTTGTAAAAGATAAAAACATGGCTATAAAAAGTTACTCATTGGAGTTGTAAAGAGAGCAGGTTGCAACATATTGCCACATCCTTTTAGCTCTGTTTGGTTGTCAAGAAACCAATAAAGATAGCAAAACGTTGCGATATGTTGCCAACTTTTCATTATATACACGATTAGAAAAAAGTATCCAACGGAGCAGTTAAATGTGGGAGGCCAGCGTTGGGTAAATTATGTTTACCTATCATTGGGTTCAAGTTACTTACTTTTGGGTAGAATTTTACAAGAAATAAGTAATTTATACCCAACGGTAGGTTAACATGATTATACCCAACGTTGGCTTCCCACACTTAACCGCTCCACTGGGTACTTTTTTATAAGCGTCTCTTTTCTTGTCTAAATATTCTGAAAATTCGTGGAATTTTTGATACTATCTTGAAGTTTTGTTGTGTGCGATGCACTGTTATTTACATGTGAGGTACAGTCATGGAAATTTCTTCAATTTCTATCATATTTGGTGTATTTAGTGCCTTATTGTACTTCAAAATTATGAGTTATTCTGTTTTATGTATAAATTGATGAAGAATCATTCCATTAAAGCTATAGTTTTGAAAATTTGAGCATATTCATTGATAGGGTCATTTTACCCCAACAGTGCATTTTATACTGTTCTCCCCTACATCAAATTGGATACCAGTACACTTTCGGGGTCGCAATTTTTCAACGCTGAGCAGAGGGCATATGATGTGCGATACATCCGAACCGAAAAATTTAAGAAAAAGGGTTTTTTTGTGGCAAGCCATTTGCTCCTGTGCCTTGAAGAGTTCTTCATATTGCACAACGGGCACAATCAACGGTGAAAATTATAGAAAAGAATGCATCAATAACCGGCCATCTACCGAATGCATACGGATCCTCCATTGTGTTGGCCGGCTCTGGCATCTGCTTACTACGCTTCTGCTGCGTTGGAGGTGCTCAAGAAGGAAAAGGTCGATTTTGTCAAAAAATTCCAACATCCCCAATACTGCCCGAACTGTGTCCTATCGAAAAATACTGGGCGATAATTAGGCGGCATCTTAAGAAAGATGGAAGAGAAGAAAACTCTGTTGACTGTGCAGACCGAATGCAGCACAACGAAAAGTTACGGAGAAGGTTGGGCGGAATCTATTGGGAGGTCCGAGCGTTCTTCAGAAATGAGAAGTAAATATTCAAACTCACGTGAATTCGGTCATATGTTTGTTGATTTTCCTTTATATAAAGCAAACTCTTTCGAAAATAAATATTTTCCTTTGAGGAACAAATGTCCACATTCTTTAATGAACAGTCCTTTATCATGGAAGCTGGGTTGTCATAGGAGAGATGGTTGTCATAAAAACCTGTCAAAAATTTACTAAATTCAAAAAGTCACTAAATTCACATAAATTGGTCCAAACATGATCATGGAATATTGTACAAAGAGAACAAAACCTTTAAGTGGGTAGCTATAACATACTTAGCATAATTTATGGACCAGAGATTTCTGACGTTCCTTTGAATAAGAAACAACTGTAAATTTAAAAGAAATTTGAAAATAAAATGTTCGCTTTTCTACCAAACAGGTTATCTTAGGGCCTGTCCATAAACCACGTAGATTCAATTTTGAAAATCTCAGAAACCCCCTTCCCTCTCGTAGACTTTTCCCCATGCATTTTTTTTTGAAATCTTTTTTTTTTTTTGTCTGGATTATCGAGATTTTCAGCCTCGGGCTGGTTCATCTCCCTTTTTGAAATCTTGTATGGAGCGTAGTCTTTCATCAACTCTCTCCCCCATAAAACTCTACGTGGTTTATGAAGAATAGTCCCTTATAGAAAAAAGCTATCTTTCACATTCATATCTTCTTCTTCTTCTTCTTTCTTTATCTTCACAGGATGCGAGAGTACGTCGAGGAGAACGAGAAGAATGACCCGCTTATCCATGCGCCTGACAAGAAGAACAATCCCTGGGCGGAGAAGGGAAAATGTGTCATCATGTAAATACCATCTCTCCAAACAACCGAACCACATCCCATACACATATATAACATATATCTAGAACAAACAACAGACAACCTTCTTCGCCTTTACTTCCGCCGGTGGTAGGAAGGGATGAAGTAACGTGTTACCGAAATCGTTTCAGTAACCTGCTGTCCCAACCTTCTACTCACTTACATACTGAACTTACTTTACCAAACTTTTGTTACCTTAAAAGTATAATCAGGAAGAAGCGGAAACAAAACAAAAATCCTGCTATCTACATTGGGTGTTGTGCTTTAAGTTTTCGTTATACGTCCGGTTTTTTTTTGGTACTTTGTTTTTCTTAGTTAGTTGGAATGTTATGTTTGGAAAGCGAAAAAATCTTAATAAACGAAAATACTCTTTCTGGAAGAAATATGAAAATCTCAGCATGATCCTGTACAAAAACCAAAGCTTTGTTTTATTTCTCGTACCTTGTAAACTCCAACTTAGTAAAAGTTTAGTCATTTCTTATTCCTCACTCTGTCAAAACTGGTTCATTCATTCTGGTGGAGGTTCTGTTTGTGTTTATCATTTTGTTCTTGGACAAAAATTCATATGACGATTGGGTGGTAATTTGGTCTTGTACATTCGGGTTTTATGTTTGCGTTGGTCCTACATTTGTTTTGTACAAAAAAGTGTTTAATTCGGAAAACTATGGGACTGACTGGACTGTCTCCAACATCTTTATAAGGGGAGTTGAAGATTATTTGTGAGAAATTTGGTTGTATTTTTGTTAGAAGCTTATTAGAATAATCAAGTGTTCGAACGAGTCAGTCATCGAGTTCCGAATTTCTGTTCTCGCCATGACAGATAAGAGAGCCGTAGCTGTAACCTCCCCTTCCGTTTATCAACCGACATTCGTGGATATCCATCTTGAGCATCATCAACGTCATCACTTCCCGCGAAAAGAACATCATGAACAGTGGCATCGACACATTTGGCGGAGTTGACGAATAATGCTCCTGGAGGAATAAAGAAAAATTTGGAGTAAAGATGAATTCAGGAAACCAGCGAAAGTACGGAATCGTTTGAGTTTAGATTTAGTTCTTTTGACGTATGAAAGAAGATACAAATAATCTTAGTTTAAAAGTACCAGATATAAGCCACGGAAGTTAACAGAACAAAACAAGCATACACAAATACCGAGATATGTGTTTTATTTTTCGAATTAACAATTTGAATTTGTCACACTGCTACCATCTATCGGTCAGTAATCCATTTATAGATCCAACATAACGGATTACATGGAATAAGTAGTTTCCAATATCGTGTTTCCGATGTGCAATCTCACTTACAAATATGCATTCATGGTCCCTGGCACACTTTTTCGCGAAGCAGATTTAGATTCCATTTATAAATATTTTAAGAGGACAATTTACAAACTTGTAAGTTTTTCCAACATAACCAAACAATGGAAAGTTTTCTTTTGAGTGTTTCAGTCTGAAAGGCTCCAAATGCTTTTTTATATGTAAACGCCCCAATAACATTCGAATCAGAACGATCTAGGTAAATTGTCGAGAATTCTCTGCCGAAGAAAGTAAGTGATAGTTTGAAAAAAATCTTAGAAACCGAATTCCGAACTAAGGGGAAATTCTTCCCACAACCCACGATGTGAACCGAAAAAAAATTATCTTACTTGTAGCACTCGTAATCTATTCAATAAATAACCTTAAACTCACAATCATATGACCAACATATACAGATAAACATATTAACAGAAAACAAACTAAACAAATACTTTCTTTAAATCCCCTGTCATAGCAACATCATCTTAACAGAAAGAAAAAGATATTCAAATGCAAAATCAATAACTAGTCAGACGAACAAAAATCGAATATCAATAAGACACGTTTCAGCGTTTCAACTAATTTGTAGCTTGTTTAGTCATAAACATTCGATAGACATCGGAGTAAAAGCAAATATATGAATAAAGGCAAACAAATCATTCGATCAGTTTCAGGCATTAGTTTTCCGGAATGAATTTGTCAGAAACATATCATCAGACTTTTTTTTCTGGACAGCCACTATAAAACCTGATCACATCAAATATTGATAAGGTATGCGGAATAAAAATTTTCAATGTTAGCATAGCAACTCCTTTTCCAATGTTAGCATAGCATAGCATAGCATTTTCCGACCATATACTATCGACCATATACTATCCTTGATTGGCTGTTGTAGAGACGATGGAAGCTGCCTTGGGTGTGACAGGCGCTCCATCTATCGTTCTTTTAGTACAATACCTGGTCAGGTCCTTACGATCAGCAGGGTGGAGCTCGCTTATTATCGTGTCGAACGGGGCATCCAGAATTGTTCAAAGTAGCCGGCTGTGGTATACTTGCAGCTTCTTCTTGTAGGTCTGGGCACATGTTCCGCACACTGACATGCCGTATACGGCAACTACAGTTAACCGTCGATGTGATAATTGTAATTGTAATTGTTCAGTGTATAGTCCGTGCTTTCCTGCTAAGATTGCGTATCCGGGGACTCACCCCCAGGTCTATACACCTACAGTCCTTCCCGTTGCACTCGTCAGCTCGTGCGATACTCTAGACTCACATGGGTGGTCGTATCCGGGTCCTCCACTGGGTAGGCACAAGTGTCCGTCCAGTTTCTGGTACATTAATTATCTATTTTTTATGCCTGAATGAAGTACTAATGCTTAAAAAGTTATAAGAAAACCCGTGTGAAAATAACTAACTAGTAGTAATTTGTATTGCGCTCAATTGGCCATTATAATGAAGATTTTATTCCGACCTCTTGAAAATATTTCAAAATTTTGAGAGTGGACTAATGTCCATATTTGTACCTTTTAGATTTTGGATTATTAGTAACATTACATGAACTTTTCTCATTAATTGTCTCTCTTAACAACCAGATGGCAGCGTGGAAGGTGCCCTGTATTGGCCAACAAATTCTCTGTACAACCCTTCCCTTATACATCCAAACCCAACACTTCATCACATCCAAATGCTTTCCTGAAAAGAAATAAGAATAATAATAAAATAAAATATGTAGACACAAATTGACGAAACAACAACAAAAGGTCAGAATCTGATGCTTTCATGTTTCGTTGGCTGGCGATTCCCTTCATGGTTCCCTCGGCTGCACAGGTGATATTTTTTCCAGTGAATATTTTCCTGAGCGACGGCATGCTCCTTTATAATTGGTGATCCTGCAAATAGAGACTAAACAAACCGGACTACTCCTAGGATTGGTGGCCCGTCATATCATTAATAGCTGATATAACTAAATATAATTAAACAGACCCTTTATGATAAAAAGGCATTTCAAACTTATATTAATGAGTTGAGATGTGTGATTATTATCGACCCCTGTGATCCTATTAAGTTGTATTCCAAATACTCTGATTTAGCTAAATTGCTCTCAGAGTCAAAAATATTAACGTTATGAATTTTATTGACCTATTGACCTACAAGTTAAGTCTTTATTGCTCTGTGATAGTAATCTTTATACCTAACTGAATTATTATTACTTAAAAGTATTGAGAAAACCCGTGTGTAAAACGGTAACAATTAGTAACATTCATAAACCCATATTATTAAATATTTATTCCAACAACCAAATGAAAACGTAGAAGGTGCCTTGCATTGGCCAACAATAAATTCTCCTTCAAGCATTCCCCTTAACCATCCAAACCCAACACTTCATCATACCCAAACCTATTTAATGAAAAGCTATATCTGATGACCTCAGTCGGCTGCTCTACTTAATAGCCCCTTAATCCTGTAATGTTACTAGTCTATACTGTTACTGTCACCCTCTATTGTTAGTGAGTACATAGGGAAGATGTACCCATAATAATCTCATTATTTTGCAATATATTAACATTACGATATACACGTGACAGGATTAGTTAGTAATTTTTGTTGTAGTTATTTAACGAAGGTTACAAAACGAAACCGATCCTTCAACTGCCCAATTCTTTGATTTGATCCTTTGATCGTAGGATGAATATAGGAATAATGAGATTAATATGGGGGCAGTTTCCCTATAATGTTTGAAGATTAATTATTGGTTTGATCTATAAACAAATCATCTGAAAGCTCATTTCTATTCATCTCCTCCGCTCAGCTACTCTCAATGTATGCTTCTCTAAACAGTCCCTCCGCTTCCTGTAATAACCTAACTCACAATCCACCGATTCCAAAGCACGAGAAAAATTCCCGCCGCCTAACATGCAAATGGGCAGAATGTTACAACTTGGAATTGTAACAGAAATCGATGAAAACCCTCTCAGGTTTAACGCTAATATGCTATTATGATAAATTTAGAAGCTCATAACTGCATGCTAGGACTTTGCAAAAACTTAGGATTTGGAAATTTGTGTCGCTTAACAAATTCTCAAACAAATGTGCAAAAGCTCGTTGGCCAGTATTTAGCGTCAACCGGTGGGTGCGTGTGCTCTACTCCAAGTTCCCCTTCTTTCAAACTCACCTTCAGTTTAATTTACCCATTGAGTTGGACACATCACAATAGAAAATATTGTGACGGAGCACGGACGTTAGGTTACAAGATGTATGAAACATACTCTATAGCCTATTTAGGATTATATCTGAAAAATCCAAATTTGGCCAACACCCACCAACTACAGTTAACCGTCGATGTGATAATCGTGATGAAAACGGCCAGTTTGGTTCGTCGTGACAGCCTGGATTGTCGGCATATCAACGGAAAGAGCGATTTTAGGAGACCGATGCACCTGGTTTTGAGCTAGTCGGTGTGGGTACGATAGGGTTACTTGTCGTCGATGGTGACGTCGAGATAGTTTAGTTCGTTTGACCACTCAACCGGGTGGCCGTCAACTCGATTGAAGCAGTCAGTTTGAGGTAGCAGCTTTGGTGATAAACAATGGCGGAAGACAATGGCTTGAGTCACAGCTTCGTTCACCTGGATCTTCTAGTTTGACAGGTACGAGACGTACGCCGTCACTCCGCGTTGAAGTTGAGGCCAGTAGTGAGTGGGAGTCCTACCGTTAACCATGATTACACTATCATCTGCGTACAGCGCAAGGCTGTATCCAGTAGGAAGTTGAGGAAAGTCGGAAATGTAGATGTTGTATATAATTGGTCCCATGAAACTACCCGCCGGGACATCAGTTTGTAGATGAGTCCATGGTACCAGACATGTTGAAGACCTTTTCCACATCCAGTAGTACCAGGCTGTGTTGTTGGAGAGTGACTTTTTTCGTTTGATGATGTTCACCCTTCCCGAAGATGAACTGCTCCGGTACGTTAACTTAATGTTCTTTTACGTGTTCCAGCAGACAATGTAGGATGAGAAAAGCTTGCTGACTGCCAAAAGCAACGTGATGGGCGTCGATGGGACAGTTGGGTCCTTCCCTGTCTTTCATCTTGTCGGTAAGTTAGTAGGAAGCATCTGATAAAGATAGCTGACAGGTAGCGGTATGCTTTTTCCGGAGAGTTTCTTCAAAACCAGATTGTAGATAGCATCGTTACCGGGGACCTTCATATTCTTGCCGCGCTTCACTACCGCACGTACTTCGTTTTCTGTTAATTGTCCGAGGAATGGAGCGTCGTCGACTTGCTCGTCAAGTTGGTTGATGGTTCGTTGAACTGCAACTTCGTGGGGCTCAAAATGCTGGCACCAAGGTTTTGCTCGTCAACTAGTGTGGTGAGCTGCCACTATTATCCTCAAAATATCTACCCATGGGGGTATCAAAGGATAATAAAAGCAGGGCTCATCGTTAGGTAAAGAATACGCTAACATTCACCTCTCGGTTTGTACCTGAGGCATGCATATAAATTAGAATAAGGATGTAAATAAATAAGAGTTAAGGTAGGCTCGGAGTAGAGTGTCTCTCCACCATATCACATCCCTGGGTCTGGAGTGACAGGAGCCACTCCAGAGGACGACGGTCTCGTTACTTTGGTGACAGCGGTGGATTGAAATGGATATTTGGCCGACGAAAGGAGATCCAAGGACTTGCTACCACATTCTTAGAAGGCAGCATAAAATCTCCGAATCTAACTCGAGAAGTGCCATCCAGTCCTTATGCATCGCAGAAGAGTATCAGTGAAGATGAGCGAAGAGGTATATTGATTGGTATATATAAGGTCTGTATCCGAAATAATCCGGACACCTCAAAACATGAATAAAACATAAATTTCGCATTATATTTCCGTCGTAGTTGTTAATTTAAGATTCATGGGATGTGTTTTAACAATTCGTGAAGACAAAACATAGTTATTCGGTATTTGCCTAAAATTTTCGAACTTTGCGCTTAACGTACAGACTCTTCAGAAATCGTAGAAGCCGTTTTTGTCCAAATTTGCTGGAAGCGTTTGATGTCTTTGATTCCTTGCTTCTTTCCAGAAAGCTTCCGCTTCATCAGAGCCGAATATCTCTCGATTGGTCGTAGCTCTGGGCAATTTGGCGAGTTTGAGGTTTTTGGTACAATGTTCACTTGATTTGCTTGGTACCACTCCATCACAGTTTTAGCATAGTGGCATGATGCCAAATCGGGCCAGAACAAAGGTTTTTCTTTGTGACTTTTGATGAAGGGTAGCAATCGCTTCTACAGACACTCTTTCTGATAGATTTCCATGTTGATTGTGCCTGTAGTGACGAAAGATTTACTCTTTTTGCCACACGTGCAAATTGTTTGCCACACAAGGTATTTTTTGGGAAATTTCGATGCCTTCTTCGTTCTGAAATGCTCAGCTGTAGCAATTCTGGCCATAGCAGAATAAAAAGCCAGCCCTGGAAGCTGCTTGAAATCCTCCAGGACATAAGTTTCATCGTCCATAACAACGCATGAAAACTTCGTCAAATATTCGCAGTACAAACGTCGAGCCCGTGATTTTGCTGCCAAGTTCTGTTTGTCGTTGCGATTTGGAACTGTTTTTACTTTATACGACTTAAGTCCCAAACGTTGTTTTGATTTTTGGACAAAACCAGGCGACATCCCTTTTTTACGAGCCACCGTTCGAATGGAGAGATTTGGGTTTTTCGTTAATATCCTTTTCACTTTTCGGTCCATGACAGGATCAGCGCGTCCAATGTTTTTGCCACTTCTCGGTTTTCTCTCCACCGTCAAACGTTCCGAAAATGATTTGAGCACATCGTGAACAGTGGATTTAGGCAAATCCAATGTTTTTGCAAGATCCCGTATTGACAAGTCAGGATTTGCCGTATGCCCGTACAAAATTCGCTCGCGCACTTTTTTTCTTTCGTCGCCGTCTTGAATACTAAACATGAAATGTAAACATCAATCATAGTCTTTTTCATCATAGACTCTCAGCTATACCACAGTGACATTTTTCATTCCTACGTGCAATATTTCAAAAGTTACAATGATTTGAAGGTGTCCAGATTAATGTGGATACAGACCTTATAATATAAATGTGAAATGGCCTCATTGAAGCTTTTAGCGGCGAAAATTACGGTATCATGAGCAAAAAGCATATAAAAAATGTATAAAATAAATAAAATGGACTCTTATATTCTCCTTTCTGGTACGACAAGGCTGCTCTTCACATGACTCGAAACTGAATCATTCAAAGCAGTCCGTTGAGTCTTGTCAGGATGTTTTAATAAAATAAAAGTTTTGTTTGCATTTTTGATAAAACAAACCCATATTTGACTAATTTATTGGTACATGTTTTTGATTCATCATTAAAAACAGCTGATTTTTGCTCGAAGGAACCGGTAATGGTTTCATAATTCACACTTCTTTCGATAAGTCCCGAAATTGCTTTTATCAACATTTAAATTTAACAAAATCGTTGTCAGCATTCCCATAATCTTCAACGTGAATTATCATTGTTTCATGATCGATAACGTTCAAGTCAGAGTTTATAACAATACATATCAACAGACTCAAATTCCAAGTACACACACAGAAAAAAAAAACAATAAATTTGACCAAGCGTGATTTCCCCTCGTGTAATTCCGAGCCAAACGAGGCGTAAACAGCGAAATTGTTTACAATATTTCATGCGCCATATAACAGTGTTTGCAATCTTTCATATAACAAGCTAGATTCAGGCGTTATCTGGCTTAAATTTACATGAAATATCCCATTATTTTCTGCCAAATCTAGCATTCCCTCTATGTGCATCAGATAACGCAGAAAATTAAATGTTTCTGTTTATCTGTGCATGGTCAATACATATTTTACTGTGTCTTGAAATACGCGTATATACCAATTGTTTCAGATTAAAAAATCTGTTAATCGCTTTAAATGCTTTGAATTGTAATTGTCACAATATTTGATATTAAAATCAACAGTAAATATGTTTTGTTTAGTACAGAGATAAAAAGAAACATTGAATTTTCTACGTCATCAAATGCACATAAAGGGAATGCTAGATTTTTCAGAAAATAATGGGATATTTCATTGAAATTTAAGCCAGGTAACGCCTGAATCTAGCCTGTTGTATGAAAGATTGCAAACATTGTTGTAGGGCGCATGCAAGATTGCAAACAATTTCGTTGTTTATGCCAACGAATTTCACTTGGAATTAAACGAGGTGATGTTTTACGCGCCTATTAAAATTCATTATTTGTTCCTGTGTGGAATCAACCAAAATTTCATGCCATATTTTCAAAATTTCGGTCAACTGCTTAAATGCTGGCTGCTGTTTTTTCGTGAATATTACCGGTTTAAAATTTACATTTATAGCTTAACATAGTTGTTTTAAATAATATGTGTACAAAATTAACCACTCTGGACCGATCCGGTTTATTTTTTCTTATGTTGAATTAAGCTATCTAACTGATATCTGTCAAAAAATTGATCGACTGTTAACATCACACATGCTTTTGTCGCATTTCACCATAAATAACTTTGTTGAGCAAAGTGTTTGTTTGAAATTTTGTTTTTTCAATGGAATTTCTTATGCGGAAAAGTTGAAAATGTTTCAGAGAGCCTTTGCAAAATATGCTTTTTAAAAACCGAGATCATACGAATGATTAAAGAGTTCAAAAGTGGTCGTTAAGTGGTGAAGACTTGCCTCGTTCCGGACGCCCTTCAAAGTCGAATTCCGACGAAAACGTTATTGAGAAAACAGTGCAGGAAAATCATCATGTAAACTTTAGAGAGATAGCTAGTGGGCTAAAAATCTCAAATAGAAGCATTCAGCACATTATTATTGATATTTTGGGCATGCAACTCATTACCACACGACTTGTACCAGAAGAGCTGGATTTCGTGCAAAAGACCATCGGAAAAAGGTTGCTGAAGACAAGATTTCTGAAGCTCGAATGGATCCAAACTTGTTCGAGCAGTTTTGCTTGCCAAATTTGCCCCGTATTCACCTTTTCAACTTTTTCCTTTTCTTCAAACTGAAAATGTAACCTCGGGGAAAGAGATTCGATTCCATTGAGGCTATAAAGGAGAATGCCACGAAGGAGCTGGGGCCGCCGGCGTATGAAAAGTGCATGGATGACTGGGCCAAGCGTTGGCAAAAGTGCGTCGCTTCAAATGAGTTTTATTCTGAAGAAGACAAAACAAATTAACAAGAAAGCTGAGAAAATTTTGTTTTATTTACTAACTCCCGGTACTTCTTTTTAGGAGATAGTGACCAGTTTGATTCTCGAGAAAAAATATCTGAAGCGAATTGCATTGATTTAAGGATGCCATCTGGGTACCGATTACCGCATAAAACTTTCCCTTCTTGTTGGACCATGTCCACGAAACCGGACGACCACGGTCTGCACGCACTGGTGCAAACGTGGTAAAAGAGAAAGAGAAGCGAAATCCAGTAAGGTCAATCCGGTAGCTGAATTAGAAGCGAATATGCATCGATTGGTGAATCAAGAAGCATCATCCAGGGCTAGTATAAAGCGCCATTTGACAAATCAGAACACTGCGTTTTGGTCGCGCAAAACGATTACCGAAAAAAAAAAATTAAACGATCACCGTATTTTCAGATGAACTCCTATTTTCGATTAATTTGGTATCCAATTCTCGAACGAATAGGTTTATTTCGCACGCCAAAGTCACGAGTTCGAATCACACCCGGAAAAGTTTCGAAAATTACCCAAAAGCGGTGTTTGAGTGACAGCGACGGGAGAAGAACCAGCCCAAGGCTGAAAATCTCGATTATCAAGAAACAAAAATAAAAGGTTTATTTCACCCCTGAAGACTGAGGATGTTCCAGAAAATGTAAAATTCAAGTTTAACACCAAGCATCCCGCCGAAGTCATGGTATTTGAAACGGTTGGCTTGAAAGAATTGTAGATGCTTTCTGTTTTCATAAAAGTAGGTGTAAAATTGAACACTTTAGTATTCATGGACATTTTGAAGAATCAACTGCTTCTGTGGATTCAAGCAAACTTCGAATAACACGAGAATCTTGTTTTCCAACAAGATGGAGAACCATGCCATAGCTCTAAACGGACTAAAATCTGGCTAAAGGAGAACACACCATTTCGGCCGAAAGATATTTGGCCTCCAAGCAGTTCAGATTTGATCCTTCTCGAGTATTCAATATGGGCGGATAAAGGTCGATTCAAAGTAAATCTGGACGCACGGTTTAAAACACCACCACGTCCTTGGTGGTTGGAACAAAAAACAGATATTTTGACAGGCATTTGTTGATGTTTCATTGACAAAGAAATTGGTGAAAAGTTTTTCTCGATTGATCGACGCATCTCGAAGTTACGGATCATGGAACTTGAGAAAAGAAAATTTATTGTGCTCAAACATCTAAAGAATCCATTGTGGTCTGCCTCAAAAATAGCAAAAGTGTTAAAATTCCCAACGTCAATGGTGTGTCTTGTAATCAAACGTTACAAGGATACTCTGAGTGTCCGACCCCCCAACCCCTCCCCCCCCCCACCAACCCCCACAAAAATTAAAAACAAATAAAAACCCCCCCCCCCTTTTTCAACAAAAAAATTAAACAATTTTTTAACACCCTAAATGAAATCCTACCCCACTTTTTTCAACCTTTCTCCCCCTCTTCTTTTTCTTAATTTTCCTAGTTTTCTTCAATTAAAACCGTTCTAAAACTAATACGCTCGCAAAAGTGTTTTCTAGTAGTGTTTTTGACGTAGGACTACGTCTTTGTTTTTAATACAGGGGTACACGTTGCGAGTACAAAAATTTGGAGCGTCACGAAATATGCTTAGGTTTTGAACGTTAATAAATAATTCATTTCATGACCGATTTTCAAAATTTTTGCACCAATCTATCTGGAATATTTCTACGCATCAATTTTAAAATCTAAATTGATTAATTATCAAAATTAGGCTATTGAAAATAACGTAAATAAAAGGTGATGTCTTATAATGTCAATTTTTCAGAGTAAATTTACCAAATGAACAGTATAATCCTAGCACAGACTTCATATTCAAGTAAGGAAAGTCTCCTAGGCAGTCATGAATGTTATATAACGGGTACACCTTCGCATTTTAATTCAGTCTTACGGCAGTCGTGAAGCTGTGCATAAATCTGCTGAAGGAACGCAGTTGGCAGCAACAAGCACCCTGGAGGGTGCACTGACGAACAGTTGCTGCCGTTTACCTCGCTACTGAAGCCTACGAGTTGGAGGGATAAAGCCGCTCGTGACAACGAGACAAGAATCATCCCACGTCACCTGCAGATGGCCACCCGCAATGACGAGGAGTTGAACCAAGAAGACCAAGAAGAAAACCTAAGTTCAATCGCGAACCATGTTTCTCCCCCGTCAAGTAAATCCGTCCTTATCAGGACGGCCAAATCAGTTTGCCAATTAAAGAGTTTGGTTGAATTTTTCTCTTGTGCTGATTGAAATTTTAATTACCACGCCCGGGCTGAACATAGCATTCATTAAACACCGCATCCCGGAGTAAATGACAAGCACGTTGAACAACCATCAAACGAAATTCTAGAACGGATAATTCGAGCAGAACTGAAACACGTCCGACCGACCATCTAGTAGAGTTCATTTTAGTTCCTAGTTGTGCATGGCGGATTAGTTGCTGGTGATGGCAAGTACATAAGGCATATTTCTGTTAAGAAAATCATCCGTCTAGCGTGCAGTAATTAAAACTAATTATTGTGGCGCAATAACTGAATTTCGTCCCCTTTGGTGCAATTTGTATCACATTGCCTTCTTTGGTACCGCCTTCTTTCGTGCAAAAGCATCCGACGCCATTACATAACAACTTTTAGCAGTACATTTTGATTCAGTCTTACGACAGTCGTTAAGCTGCGCAGTGGCTGTAGGATCGCAGTTGGCGGCAGCTAGCACCATGGAGGGTGTACTGGCGAGCAGTCGTTGCTCGGAGCGGCGTTGGTGCAGTTGGCTGTTGGTGCTGATGCTCCCGTCAACCTCGCTGCTGAAGCCTACGAGTTGGCGGGAACAAGCCACCCGTGACAAAGAGACAAAGATCATCTCACGTCACACGCAACGACGAGGAGATAAACCAAGAATACCAAGAAGAAAACTCAAGTTCAATCGCGAATCATGTTTCTCCCCCGTCAACTAAATCCGTCCTTTTTAGGGCGAACAGATCAGTTTGCCAACTAAAGAGTTTGGTTGAATTTTTATCTTGTGATGATGGAAATTTTAATTACCGCGCCTCAGCTGCAAATAGCATTGCTTGAAACGCCGCGTCCCGGAGTAAATGAACAAACAACGAAGGAAATTCTAACATGGATAATGCGAGCCGAACTGCAACACGTCCGACCGACCATTTAGTAGAGTTCATTTTAGTTCCTACTTGTGCATAGCGGGTTAGTTGCTGGTGATAGCAAGTAATTAAGGCATATTTCTGTTAA
This sequence comes from Aedes koreicus, assembly GCA_024533555.2. NCBI lineage: Eukaryota > Metazoa > Arthropoda > Insecta > Diptera > Culicidae > Aedes > Aedes koreicus. The sequence goes on along the minus strand of JAHHFK020001275.1, from coordinate 53,926 downwards.
GAAAATCATCCGTATAGCGCGAAAGAATTAAAACTAATTATTGTGGCGCAATAATTGAAGTTCGTCCCCTTTGATGCAATTTGTATCACAATGCCTTCGTTGGTACCGCCTTCTTTCGTGCACTAGCATCCGACGCCATTACCTAATAGCTCTTAGCAGAACATTTTGATTCAGTCTTACGATAGTCGTTAAGCTGTGCAGTGGCTGTAGGATCGCAGTAGGCGGCGGCGAGCAGTCGCTGCCCAGAGAGGCGTTGGTGCAGTTGGCTGTTGTTGCCGATGCTCCCGTCAACCTTGCTGCGAGAAACATGGCTGCTGAAGCCTACGAGTTGGCGGGAAAAAGCCGCCTGTGACAACGAGACAAGAATCAATCATCCCACGTCACCTGCAGATGGCCACCCGCAATGAAGATGAGATGAACCAAGAAAGAAAGTTCAAGTTCAATCGAGAACTGTTTCTCCCCCGTCAACTAAATCCGTCCTTTTCAGGACGACCAAATTAGTTTGCCAACTAAAGAGTTTATTTGGTTGAAATTTTCTCTTGTGATGTTTGAAATTAATTTCAATTACCGCGCCCCGGCTGAACATAGCATTCATTAAACGTCGGGTCCCGTAGTAAATGACAAAGAAGGTTGAACAACCAACGAACGGAATTCGAGCCGAACTGCGTCACTTCAGACCGACCATGTGGTTGAGTTCGTTGTAGTTCCTAGGTATGCATAGCGGATTAGTTGCTGGCGGTGGCAAGCAAATTAGGAAACTCTCGGTTAAGAAAATCATCCGTCTTGCGTGTAATAATTAAAACTAATTATTGTGGCGCAATAATTGAAGTTCGTCCCCTTTGAAGCAATTTGTAACACATTGCCTTCGTTGGTACCGCCTTCTTTCGTGCACTAGCATCCGATGCTTTTACCTAACAGCTTTTAGCAGAACATTTTGATTCAGTCTTACGACAGTCGTTAAGCTGTGCAGTGGCTGTAGGATCACAGTTTGCGGCGGCGAGCAGTCGTTGCCCAGAGAGACGTTGGTGCGATTGGCTGTTGTTGCCGATGCTCCCGTCAACCTCGCTGCGAGAAACATGGCTGCTGAAGCCTACAAGTTGGCGGGATAAAGCCGCCCGTGACAACGAGTCAAGAATCAATCATCTCGTGAGATGAACCAAGAGAGAAAGCCCAAGTTCAATCGCGAACTGTTTCTCCCCCGTCAACTAAATCCGTCCTTTTCAGGACGACCAAATTAGTTTGCCAACTGGAGAGTTCGTTTGGATGAATTTTTCTCTTGTGCTGTTTGAAATTTCCATTAACGCGCCCCGGCTGAACATGGCATTGCTTTAAACGCCACGTCCCAGAGTAAATAGCAAAGCGTGTTGAACAACCAATGAACCAACAGATCCATAAATATTATCTACGCGTTAGAGATAGTGGCCCTCTCAACCATCGTAGAAAATACAACCGGGGCCGTATCATAATTAAGAGCAACCAAATGCTTTCTGGAGAGTGTACAATAGAATTGTCATGGCCCTTTTCAGGACTGACTTTAAATCAATTAGCGGATGGCCCTGACGTGTATGGGAATTCGATTGCTGCGTAGTCCTACGTCACCTTTGCGCACAACCCCATTGGGCTGTACCTTGTAGTTTTTAAATAATTTAAAAAAAAAAAAAAAAAAGTTTTAGAGCCCAAAAAGCGAGCACGATTACCACACCAACAAGTTTTTACCAAATTTTGAGGCCTTTATTTAATGGATGACAAAACATATGTCAAAATGGATTATAAACAAATCCCCGGACGAAAATTTTACCTGGCAACTGGTCGTGGGGATGTCTCTTCCAGGAATAAATTTGTGTTTTGCTGATAAGTTTACTCGGAAACTAATGATTTGGCAAGGCATCTGCAGTTGTGGCCTTAAAACCAAGGTTTTCATCACATCTTACACAATGACGTCGAGGGTTTACATTAAAGAGTGTCTGAAAAAGCGGATTTTACCCTTCATTTGGCAACACAAGACCAACGTTATGTTTTGGTCAGATCTAGCCAGCTGCCACTACTCAAAGGAGGTACTGGAATGGTATGCTGCAAATAATGTTAATTTCGTTGCCAAAGAGATTAATCCTCCGAATTGCCCTGAGCTCAGACCGATCGAACAATATTGGGCAATTGTCAAGCGAAAACTTCGAGGATGCGGTAATTCAATGGTAAAACAAATGCACAATAAATGCGTTTAAAGTGGAATAAGTTCGCCGGTACAGTGTCACCAGCGACTGTGCAGATCATGATGGCATCGATCACAAGTAAAGTGCGACAGTTCGTTCGAAACGGTGAAATGTAATAACTTGTTGTTTATTGTTTGAAAACTGAATAAATACCCTTTTGTTTGGCGTATTGATCAACCGTGTATGTGTGTATGTTCTTATGATTATGATCACTTGAATGCGTCCAAATTTACTTAGAATCGAGTTTTATTGAAGCGAAGGCCTCTGGATCTTCTCACTCAAGCGCAGATTATTTCAAAGTTTCCATCACCAAGGCGCGGTCTTCAATGTCAGAGGACTATGTTATGAAGGTGTGGTCTCGATTGCGCAATTGCCTGGAGAGAGTAATTGAAAATGAAGGTTTACATATCGAATTATTAATGCCAGTCCATGTTTAATTTCGGACACTTTTCTTTCACTGAAGTTTTTGAATTATTTCACGGATTGCTGAAACATGCCAATTATTGGACTCAAAATCGAAATTCTCTAATTTATTTCGTGGGAAAAACTTGTTTACATTCTTTTTGCATTTTGGTAAAATGGCGTCGTTTCAAGTGGCAGTGCGCAAACGCATTTTTTTCGAACGGCAGAAAAATTCGACGTTGTCGGGACGCGATCTTGTCAACAAACTAAAACTTCCAAATACTGTATAGTGTTTGAACATTGTTTGACCAGCGGTTGACTGTGGCCTCTTGTCATTATGCGACACCCGTCCTGGAAATGGTACATAGCAAATAATCCACACATATTTAATGGCGAAAAGCCATGTAAAATTCCTGATAATGTTCATGTGTTCACATTGAAGCAGAAGACTTTAAACAACACATATGGGGTTTATGTGTCAATTGAATAGTATTTATGGCCACACATAAGCACACATAGGAAGTATGTCTGGTTACAAATAGATATCATTTATAGATCAAATTGCAAAAAATCATGCGTAGGAGACATAGAAATTATCCTTGAATTTTTATCAGAGTACACACTTAGATTTTTATTACAGAAATCTGTAAAATTTTACCGAATTCTCAACAGCTGAACGTTCGGTAATCCGATTCAACGGATTTCGGTGAAATTTTACAGTTGTCTGTGAAAATTTTTCCAGAATTTGTGAAATTTTACCGAGATCTGTTAAATCATATTACCGAACGTCCATCTGTTGAGAATTCGGTAAAATTGTACCTATTTCTGTAATAAAAATCTGAATGTGTACACTGAGTGAGGGTTATTCCGAGAGTCGAAGTGACGTTTGTCACTTGGTGAAGTGAGAAAAGTCACCTGCAGTGACGTGACTCTTCTGGGTAAATACTGTTCAGAATCTGATGGCGGGTATACCACATAAAGTTCTAGAATTTTACAGAAGTGAAGGATTAACACCTCATTTATCAATTTTTACTGCATATATAACCATATTATACTGAAATAGATAATCTGTTTTGTTGAAATACGCCTAGTTTTTTTTTTGCTTGCATTATCTTAGTAATTGTAATTGTAATTGTAATTTTTCAATCCCCTGGCAGACCACTGCCCGCCCATCTGCGTTTGGGCTAGGCAAGAACCTACCAAGCCTGCCCGTTGATATGCCCTAGACCATATAGCAAACCGGGATCTTCCACAAGCAAGCGCCGGTTATTAACTAACCAGTCCCAACAAGTGTTTGATTCATTACATAGAAGATAGTAGGAGGCAGAAAGTGAAGCAACAGAGGTAGAGGCGTTTGATTGCTGAAACGAAAACGGAATAATGATTTAGTGATCAGTACATTATTGTAATTGATAAGTTCAAGTATGAATAGTTCTCATCTGTTCCTTTTTCTATTGGTTGTTGTTGCACTGTTACTACAAGTTTTTGTCATCCAACTTGCTCTTTGATTTCATCCACTACCGCGTTTACTGTGCGGGACGCATTTAAATTCATGTAAAGATAGCAAACATAACAAAGATATTCATTAGTGGTAATATATATAATACGCTTTCTTATCATGTGAAGCTTAAAGATGGATTAGACGATGAACTGTCTAGTGAAATATTTTAATATTAGTACCGATTTCCGATTTGAACCGATTTATACCAATTGTAAAGATGCTATTGGGGCCACTCACAAAGTGTGATAGTGGTTTATCATTAAGAAAACAAGGCAATCTTTATTAAAGCATGAGAGCCAACTTATATTGGTTTACACCAACAGTACGAACGCTGTTGGAGCCACTCACAAAATAGAATAGTAGTTTACTTGTTCCAAGATATGTGGCCCATGGCGAACGAATAATATGGATCACAATTAATAATGATCCCCTCCATCAGCCCACCCCACCCGCGGAACCACCACATCTCACCGGAAAGCAGCTTTATTGTTCTTCTTTGTTCACTCGATCACTCGCGCCACCGAACAATAGGTAACCGAAACAATAGAAAACGCAATATGCCCGATAACAAAATATTACGCAACAAACCCTCGACACAATCGTTCACAGCCGATGCCCGACGTAAACTCTTTGATTTTCGTAGACTTTCAATTTGTACAACTACATTCTAAAAACTACTTTACAACTGGAACTGATATCTGCAACAAGCAAGTTGAACGTCATAAAGAGCAATCTACACTTTGAATTACGATTGAAGGATTTTGCGAAATAAGTGTCCTTAGAAGCATTTTGTACGTTCTGTCAACTTTATGCTTCTATTGATTTCCAAGCTCATCTGTTTAGTACCAACCGGGGGAGACTTGGTCCTATACCCAATGATTTCATTATCTCCAATCTTCTCAACTAATCGCAATGTTTTGAGATATAGTGGACGGAATATAATAATTTGAGATAATTCAATACAGACGTCTTCCAAACTTGAAAGACCGACAGGAAATCGGTGTGTAACCACCTGTCGATGAGCTACCTCTTCCTTTTTTGCTGACATTATCTTAGTGTCCGAAATCCGAAATTTAACGTTGACCAGCTTTATATTTAAATCTGCTTACCTATATGCTAGCATGAATAGAAAGGTTTTCCAATAACAAAAAAAAAAAAAACAAAAGGAAGTTTCTTCCATCACGGAGCAAATCGTGGGTTTAACATTGAAGTGAAAAAAAGCATCGTTATTTAGAACTTATTTCAAAAAATAACCTTGTTGTGTTAGCGTTGTACTCTGTTAAATCATTTTTCATTAATATTATGGTTAATGGCAATTACAACGGACAAATTTATCTAATAACCAGTGGTACTTTATAGACATTTTTGGTTTGCGAAAAGTTCCACAGGTTGGAGCGGTAATCGAACCCTTACTTCGTGCAATCGCCTGAACTACAGGTGACGTCGCTGGCCGCACGAAGTCCATAGTACATTAGCAGAGATCTATCTTCTATATATATAAAAATTGATTTCTGTCTGTCTGTCTGTCTGTCTGACCCTAATAGGCTCGGAGACTACTGAACCGATCGGCATGAAAATTTGTATGCAGGGGTTTTTGGGGCCGGGGAAGGTTCTTAAGATAGTAAGAGACCCCTCCCTTCCCTGGAAAGGGGGGCTCCCATACAAATGAAGCACACATTTCTGCATAACTCAAGAACTAATTAAACAAAGGAACCCAAATTTAGCATGCAGAAGGTTTTGAAGGCAAAAAATGTTTCTATGGTAGTTTGAGACCCCTCCCCTCTCTAGAAAGGGAGGCTCCCATACAAATGAAATAGAAGTTTCTGCATATCTCAAGAACTAATCAAGCAAATGGAACCAAATTTGGCATGTGGGGTTTTCTGGGGGCGAAAAATGTTTCTATAGTGGTTTAAGACCCCTCCCCTCTCCTAGAAGGGGTGCTGTCATACAAATGAAACTGATAGTTCTTTATAACTCTAGGTCTACTAAAGCAAATGGAACCAAATTTGACATGCGGGGATTTTAAAGGCAATAAATGTTTCTACGGTAGATCGAGACCCCTCTTCTCTCTCTGGTATGGGGGGGGGGGGGGGGGGCTCCGATACCAATGAAACACAAGTTTCTGCATAACTCGAGAACTCATCATGTAAATGGAACCAAATTTGGCAAGTGGAGGTTTTTGAAGGCAAGAAATGTTTCTAAGGTAACTCAAGACCCCTCCGCCCTCTATAGGAGGGGGGCTCTCATACAAATGCAACACAAATTTCTGCATAACTCGAGAACTAATCAAGCATATGGAACCAAATTTTGCATGTGGGGTTTTCTGGAGGCGAAAAATGTTTCTATGGTGGTTTGAGACCCCCCCCCTCTCCTAGAAAGGGGGCTGTCATACAATTGAAACTGAAATTTCTTTATAACTCTAGATCTAATAAAGCAAATGGAACCAAACTGGGCATGCGGGATTTTAAAGGCAATACATTTTTCTACGGTAGTTAGAGACCCCTCCTCTCTCTCTGGTAGGGGGTGGGCCTCCCATACCAATGAAATACGAATTTCTGCATAACTCGACAATTAATCAAGTAAATAGAAGCATATTTGGCAGGTAGAGGTTTTTGAAGGAAATAAATGTTTCTAAGGTGGTTTGAGACCCCTCCGCCTTCTGGAGAGGGAGACTCCCATAAAAATGAAATTTTTTATCATGACTCGAGAGCCAATGAAGCAAATGAAACCAAATTTGGCATGTTGAGGTTTTTGGAGGCAAGAAATGTTTCTATGGCAGTTCAATACCCCTCCCCATTTGGAAGGGGGGGGGGGCACCCATACAAATAAAAAGCAAATTGCTTCTTACTCGAGAACTAATCAAGTAAATGAAACCACATTTAGCAAATGGGGGTTTTTGGAGGCTAGATTTCTGAATACATAAAAATAAATTTCTGTCTGTCTGCCTGGCTGTCAGACCCTTATCGACTCGGACAGTTCTGAACCGTTCAACGTGAAAATTGATATGAGTGGGGTTTTTGGGCTGGGGAAGGTTTTTATGATTGTTTGAGACCCCTACTCTCTCAGGAAGGGGGGGGGGGCTCACATGAGACACACATTTCTTCATAACTCGAGAACTAATCAAGCAAATCGAATCAAATTTGGCATGTAATGGGTTTTGAAAGCAAGAATGTTTCTATGGTGGTTCAAGACCCCTCCCTTTTCTGAAGGGGGGGGGGGGGGTGTCAAACAAATGAAACTCACATTTTTATTAAAATCGAAGAGCCCAGTTGGATGGTTGGAGAACTAATCAAGCAAATGGAACCAAATTTGGCATGTCGGGGGTTTTGAAGGCAATGATTGTACGGTGGTTTGAGAAACCACCCCCCTCTGGAAAGGTAGAGCTCCTATACAAATGAAACACAAATTTTTACCAAAAATGAGAACTATCCAGGTTACTTAAACACAAAACGTGTGTTTCTCAGGTAAGAAGCATAATTTGATAAAAGTTTGAACCCCTGCTTATTCAAGAAAAAAAAAAACTCATTTCGTAAAAAAAAACCATTAACGTGCCAGTTATATTAAATTTTCCTTCATCTAGTTGCAAGCTAGTGATCAATATAAAGGTTGTCCGAAATCTAATTGCACAACTTTTAAATGGCTGTATCTTTTTACCCGTTGGGTATTTTTTATTGCAAATTTTGAGTAGACTTAGTTCAATGTGTATTTGTTTACGGTGTGTAAGTTTCACTAGTAGATGTGCAATCGTTGCGAAGATGGAGTCGAAAGAACATCAGCGGCGCAAATACATTTTTCGCACGTACCTCGAAAATCCGGATCATTCTCATCGTTCCATCAGCAGGAAGCTAGGAATGGTACATTCTACTGTGTCTCGTATTTTAAATCTGTACCACGAACGTTCGACCATCGATCGGAAAGAAAAATCTGGCAAAAATTGATCTCCGTATAGTGTTAAGGATCACAAGCGGGTAGTTTAAGCTTTCAAGAGGAATCCCAACAGTTCAGTTCGAGATGTGGCGAAGGAACTGAATCTAACCAAAACATTCGTGCAAGATGCGAAAAAACGTGAAGGACTACACACGTACAAAGTCCAAAAGACGCCTAATCGCGATGAACGGCAGAATACGGTAGATAAAACACGTGCACGGAAGCTCTACACCCAGATGTTGACGAAACCACATTGCCTCGTTATGGATGATGAGACGTATGTAAAAGCAGACTTCCGGCAGCTTTCGGAACTCCAGTTTTTCACTGCTCATCATAAATTCGATGACCCTGAGGACTGAGAAAGAAGTCAAAGTTTGCCAAAAAATATATGATTTTGCAAGCAATTTGCTCGAGTGGAAAGCGGAGCACCCCATTCGTGACAACTGGAACTGTCAATGGGCAGGTGTACCTAAAGGAATGCATCCAAAAGCGTCTACTTCCTCTTCTGAGGTCACACAATGGTCTTACGATTTTCTGGCTGGATTTAGCCTCGTGCCATTACTCGAAAGAGTTTTTGGAGTGGTACAAGGCTAAGGAGGTCAATTTCGTGCCGAAGCATCTCAACCCACTGCCTCACGCACTGGAACTGGCCAATTGGAAAGTACTGGGCCATCATGAAGCAGGCACTTTGGAAGCATCCTAAGGAAGTGAAATCGGAGGAAGATATGAAGAAAAAATGGATTGCAACGCAAAAAAAAGTTGGTCGAAATGTTGTACAAGACCTTATGAGTAGTGTAAAGAAGAAGGTTCGTGCATTTGGATATGGAATTGAAATTGAATGAAACAAACATGGGAAAATATTTATAAAATGTTTTGTTTTACTTCCTGAAAGTTTGAAGATGATTGGTTGAACGGGAGAATTTTGCCGATTATTTGGGTGTATCGCAATTTGATTCCGTACACTCTTTAAATAAATTTTTAATTATAATAATATTTTAAACATAACAACTAAAAAAACAAAAAAATTTAAATCAAAAAAAAATACACTAATTTTTAAAAAAATTACTCCAGAAAAAAAATCAAAGAAAAAAAACCACAACAACCAATTTAATAAATATTTTTTTTTTTTTTTTTTTTTTTTTTCCACCGTTTGTTGGGGCAAGAGGCCGCACGCAAACCAACCCCCGCGGATGGGGAGGGGGAATGGCGAACTGGTCTATCCGGACTACTTGAACGCCATGGGAGGTGATATGGATTAGATTGGGGTAAGGGGTTTGTAGTGTTTTTTGGATTGAGATGGCCGCGTTGCTACAAAATGATCTGAAATGTTTAATTTGTTTGTGATTTGAAACTAGTAGTGACAGTAATATAACTTTTTCATCTTAAGTAAGATGAATGTTTTTGATAGTTTGACAGTTTTGATTTCGCACTTATCTTTGTGTGCTGTCTTTGATTTTTTCGAGGATGCTTAACATGTACTTTTTCTTGAAATAGATATGATCACTTCCTTGTCAAAACCGCATGTAGCCTAGGGCTGAGCAGGTCCTTCACACTTCAATCGATCCATTTCACAGCCGTTCTCGATCATGAAATCAATAAGAAAATAAGAGCGAAGAGGGTGTTAGTGTTTCATAGTATGCAGGGCGTAGGTGAGAGATTATTGGTGATATTTTCACGACGATATTTTCGTTTCTCTGACTAAGAATTCCGAATTCCTAACCTAACAAAACCTGAACAGCATAAACCAGAAGTAATGATGTTTGAATCAAAAAGGATTTAAAAAAAAATACTGGATTCAATTTAGACAACAACATTTTAAATTCTAGCCTAGCTTTGGATCTAGTAACCATCCCCATCCCAAACTTAACAATATTTCAAATCACTGACTAACTAATCTAACACTTGGAAAAGAACAGTTCTATTTCCTATCTAGTTTCTTTTTTTCTATTTATTTATTATCTGGTATGGGGGACACATGCTATAAACTACATGGAAAGGTAACGATAAAATAAGAAGAAAGACTAGCAACCCCCATCCAACCCCAACCACCTCCATCGCCCGTCCCGACAGACACGCGCATCCCGTCCACAATGCGCAGACCCCCCCAGTGCCATGCACTAATACTCGAGAGTCGATATTAGTACACGAGACTGAAGAAGTCCGCACACCGTAGACGAAACACGCGTATCCGTCAAGACAAGCAACAAATGTAGTTGAGATCAAACGGAAACTACCAATTATAATTTTCCAGTTACAGGTATTCCACTAAAAAGCTCACATTTTCCAGGATTCATACATGGAAAGGTTCATTCTATTGTTCCAATGGTGTTCCCTAAGCGGGCCCTCCGCGTCCTATCTCTAATATACATGCTTGTCGTCGTCAGTCTCAAGTAACACTTTTCTATGACTATGTGCTTCATTTCGAACAGTCAGATAATTACCCTGATCAAAACATTCACCCCTTTCGAAAATATTGCAATTACATTTAGTTATTATACCATGAGCAAACAGGTATTTCGGTTATTCATTCCATAAAAAAATGGATGAGTAACAACATAAGTTGTCAATAAAATGAAAAGTGTACTTTTAGTCGTTTCCCTTAGATTGATAGTAAGAAGTCTAAGAGTGAATTGCGGCATAGCCCGCTAGTATCACACCTGATGTTAGTGCCTTTATATAAACGTTCTACGACGTGGCAGTGAAATAAATGATAAGAAAATGTGATACTTTCACTACTGGTCAAATTCTTGGTCTCACGTGCATGTTTATAGCATGAGATAAGCCCTCTCACCGTCGACAAGGTGACAAATTTGACCTACGAGAGGGTCTTTACTTTAAACACTTATTCTTGAGCAGAAATTGAAATGGAATCGAAATAACACTGAAATGGAACCGAAACGGAATCGAAATTAAATTGAAATGGATGCAAAACGGATTAGAAACGGAACCGGAATAGAACCGAAATGGAATTGTAATGGAATTGAAATGGAATCGAAACGAAACCAAAGCGGACCCGAAATAGAACCGAAATGGAGACGAAACGGAATCGAAACGAAACCGATATGGAGCTGAACCAGAAGTGAAATGGAACTACTGTGATTAACACCCCTCTTCTACAGTAAGTCAAACACTAGACCCTTACTGAGCGGACCCTCCGCACTGTTGCTAAAATAAACTACTTGGAAAGGTTTAATCTACTACTCGTGTTTCTTAAGCGAGCCCTCCGCGTCCTATCTCTAATAAACATGCTTGTCATCGTCAGTATAAAGTAACACTTTTCTGTGGCTTTGTGCTTCATTTCGAACAGTCAGATATTTACCATGATCAAAACATTCACCCTTTTCGAAAATTTTGCAAATACTTTCACTTATTACACCATGGGTAAACCAGGCATTTTGGTTATTCATTCCATGAAACAAATGGGTAAACAACAACATAAGTTGCCACGAAAATGAAAAGTGTACTTTTAGTCGTTTCCCTTTGATTGATAGTAAGAAGTCTAAGAGTGAATTGCGGCCAGTATCACACCTGATGTTAGTGCCTTTATATAAACGTTCTACGACGTGGCAGTGAAATAAATGATAAGAAAATGTGATACTTTCACTACTGGTCAAATTTTTGGTCTCACATGCATGTTTATAGCATGAGATAAGCCCTCTCACCATCGACAAGGTGACAAATTTGACCCGCGAGAGGGAAGCAATCTGTTAGATACTTTTTATATGAAAAATATTTTCAGAAGGTGAAAGATCTACGCTGAAATTCGAATTGAGTTGGTAAAATAGATTTTGACACCAGGAAATACTTACAGCATTCGTTCTTGCCATCATACTTGGTTTCAACATTAAAACATCGATACAGGAACGTATAGATTACTATTGACGCCTGAGGGGTTAGTCACTCGGCTATTGTGCAGGAAGTTGTGTCAGCACATTACGGGCACAGTATGAGATTATTTGGTGCAATTACCAGCACTATTGTGACATATTGTAGAACAAAGTTAAATGGAGTAAATTGAAGATAATAATAAAATAAAATCTTACTTACTTCAACAGCTCGCCATCGTTATTAATTCCATGTTCATTGCTCTGCTCGATTCATTGTTACTTGTTCATTCCTGATTGCAGACTAAAACATTGAATCTGTCAAAACGTTAGTATCAAAAATCATAGCCAGCTTGATGACCATCACAATCGTCATATATACGATATACTTGGGGAACATTGAGATAAAATCACGTAATGTAGGTCAGCTGTATGACGTTACAAATGCTCAAATTTCCTCTACGTCATGAAAGTTTTATTCCAATATTCAACTGCCATCTTGAATAAAATCAAAACTGACTGATATACATATCGCATCGACCTCTTACTAATCCTTGCGCTCCTTAGCGTTTCAAACCGTTACAGCTTGCATGCAACTTTTATTATAGCGGCATAAGCAACCCATCAACATTTTAGCACCCCCTCCCACCCATCCACCTAAACCATTCAGAGAGCAATCGTGCAAAACATCCATACTTCCTTTCGCTACGTTCCTCAGCCCACACACACGAATCTCCGGAATTCGTCGCGACAACTCACCCCTCTGGCATTGTTTCGCTTTTACAAGCTGAGGGGTAGATTTTTTATGCCATCGCACCCTTCGCAGTTTTTTTTTCTTTTCTTACTTCTTGCTCCGTTCTGCTGCAGACACGCGAACAAAAAAAAATAGACCAGGATGAGTGGAAAAGCGCGTAGTGCGTTTTTTTTTTATATCTTGTTCGTTCGATTTCGAAACGAGGGTTCTTTTGTCTTATTTTTATTGCATTACGCTGAAAACTGAGGGGAAGGGGTGGAACGCGGTTTTCCTTCTTGTACTTGTGCGTTTGTTCGTTAGACGATGGATTTTTTTAGTTAGCAGATTCCGTTTGGGCAGTGGATATCTCAGACTTACTCCGGAGCAATTTCAATATGTATAAGCAAGAAGACGACGACGGTGGTGCTATCTTGTAAGGGATGTGATGCGAAGCGTTTTGTTCACTTTTTTTTGATAATCGGTCGTCGTTCTGTGGGAGGGTGACTGCCCGGGTTGTTTCGAAGTCGTCATCGGCGTTTTCTCCGGTCTGTATGGTGTTTGTGAGGTATTTTTTTTTTATGCATGAAGGAAAAATTAATTCATTTACACAGTATGTACTGCTCTCGTTGCGTTGGTTTCCCTTTTTATCGATTGGAGATTGAATCATTTGCATAACAAGAGAGTGGGAATCTTTCGAAGAGGATTCATTTTCGATAATTAAAATAAGTCTTCAGTTCAAAAGTTCAATGTGGGGTGGAATGATGTTGACCATTAATTTAAGCTTAAGTTGAGTAAACAGTACCATGCTTTGTATACCTGCTTCTTAGATCTTAATAAAAACAGTCTTCATTGAACTTTCCATTGTGTTTGGCCTGACACGCAATCTGAGATGGGTATCGTTGCTATTTGCGCGCCTCATTTTCTTGAACCTTTCTTTCCAAATTCTCATCAAGCTCACATCCTCTTACATTCTTACAAACCTAAAATGCATCGTAGTGAACCGATTTACACAAGTGCTATTAATTCGTAGCTCAATCGTTTACAGCATCTTCCATATGCTCTCCACCAGAAAAGTTTAAAATGCCTCCCGATCCGTTGATGCTTCGTGAGTAGAATTGGTCATGGAAGATTACAGCTCTCATAAGGGTTGGTAGGTCCGACGTCTTTGTTTTCTATGCGGGGGTACAATTTAAATAAAAACGAATTGCGACCGTCGCGAAAACTGGTCAGGTTTTGAGCGATTTCAGATTTTCGAAACTTTTGCACCAATCGATCGGAAATATTTTTACACATCAATTTCAACAGATGAAATTGTTGATTCTGGGCCACATATTATTGAAAAATTCATAAATGTTTAGTCTGGCCTTAAAAAGAGAAGAGTGACACTCACATCGTCATCGTTATAAGTCTGACCACAGAGCGCTTTTGACGTGTTTCATCGTGTTTCTGCCGGAAATCTCAGTTCGACTGTCGTACGAGTCGCATCTTTTATAGCGCAACGAAGGCTCTCAAAAGTCCGACAACAGATAACCGCTTGTTCCAATCGATAAATGTCGCCTGTTTTCTAATACAGGCTCTTTAAAAATAATAACATTCATAACACATTGATACGTAGTCCTACGTCACCTTTGCTAACAACCTTATTGGGTTATCCCTTGTAGTTTTTTATGAAGTCCAAAGTAAACACAATAATCATGGTTCAGTGTCATAATATGTATTTGTATATTTCTGTTGGTGTCATTATCGGTGGTCTCCGGTAAGTCTATAGACCTTGATTGCATCACCATCAATCTGAACTAGGGTCCTCCCAAATCACTGTCAGCTACAAAGCAACACTATGAATTTTTCGTGAAGTAAAATTTCTCGACTCGTTGGGCATAATAGGCTATGATTTTACATGCCATAAAATTATTCTGGTGCAAAATGGTATAGGCAACAAAAGCTCTCATTTAATAACTGTGAATTTGTTTTTTAAACACTAAGTTGAGAATAATTATATCCATTAGATAGTACAATGATGGAATTTGTGAATTTGCTGTAGAGGTATTTGCGTATGTGGCTCTAAATTTCCCGAATTGAATATTTAAACAAATATCTTAGTAATTAATTTAATTTTATTGGTGTAACAGCATTACAAAATCAAATAACATTTTGGCAATGTCAAATAACATTCCGTCAATGCCGGTTTTATTAGCGTTTTGTACATGGTACATACAGTGCGTAGGTAAATCTATGTTGACCGCTAGTTCGGCTGGAGCAAATAGTAGGCACGACTTTCACTAATATTGCGTCTTTGAATTTCACGCCCCTTGCAGTTGTCTACCGTTAGCAAGGTAGACGAATTCTTCCACCATTTCGAAGGTATCCCCGTCTATGGCAGTGCTGCCCTGGCGCGCTGGTACCCTGGCGAGCCTGGCGCGCTCTGTCCATCCTTTTACCATGTATTTTGTTTTCGACCCATTAACTGCCAGTCCGACTATACTATTTAAATTTGCGTTTCAGGCGGGTGTACAGGGTGGCAACGTAGAAATGATACCTTCGAAAATTGTTGTAAAACTTTAACAGGATTGTGTTTCTCACTCATTACGTATTCAATAACAAGTCAAAGTATTTAAATTGCATTGTGTTATATGAAGTTCAAATCTGAAAAAATATGGTATGACCAGCGTGCGTCTTAACCAGCGCCCACGATCTGCCAACTCTGTCGGTGTGTCAATCCGGGAATCAGCTGTTTTTAATAACCCCATATCCAAGGTCCCGTTTCAATATATTTTGCATGGAGGTGTGGCTCAGTTTCATTTCATACGTCATTTTTCTCGCCGACAGAGCAGGATTTCTTCGAATTCACTCCTTCACTGCTTTGACTGCTGAGAGAGTGAGTACACTATATTTTTACCGGGGTTCGTCATAGGGACAACAGTGTCATATCCTTGAAACGTTTTATGGTCCTATACACAAACAGTCTGCTCAATTCCAAATGCGACAGCATTCGTCTGATTTCCATGTGAAAACAAACATTTGTCTTTTTCTGATTTCCATCCATAAAGATGCAAGATCTGAATTTGTTTTCTTCATGAATCTATCTTTGTTTTCGTAAATTATAGAACATAAATTCAGTTTGTTGTTTACGAATGAACTGACAACCACTCACTGTCTCAAAACGTACACAAGGGGTTCACCCATAATGGTATGAATTGTACCGAGGGGATCACAAATTAGTGTATCACTTTCATATTGCCACCCTATACTGTTTTGTCGCTATTCCAAAAAAAAATTGCCGACAACATTTAAATCACCGGCAAAACAAACAGATTAACTGGAGCGTGTGAAAATCGTACCACGGCTGTTGAGAAGGGTTCTTCACATGACACCTTCTAGCGTAATGTTGAACAACAGGTATGGAAGCCCATCACCTTATCGTAGTCCTCGAGGTGATACAAACGAGCTAGAAATTTTCACGTAGTTTTAAAATCGCGTTTTTGTACAAAATTTGAGCGTATTTTTAATCTATTTTCTTATCTATTCATTGCGTAGCGTTTTACGCTAGAATTCTTCATATTTTTGGGATACTAGATAGAAATTAATATTATAGGTTAGGGCATCGGAATAAATTACCAAAATTTACCTACTTGAAATTGAGCGTGTATGTTAAACTACCCGTCATATTATCATTCATTAACAGTATTAGATACTATCCCAATAATATTCAAGTTGATAAATCAATTGAATAATTTACAGTGCACGATCGAAATACCGAAAACTAGTGTAAAACTTCCGGAGTGGATATATTGGAGTATAAGGAATGTATCGAAAATAAGCTATCCACGTAAATTTGCGTTGTACGCGTGTATTTGTGATGGTTTTAATGTATTCATCATAGTATGTTGTGCGTTTAACTGTCATCTTTCGCTTGTGTTCCTTTGTTTTGGCTGGATTACGGTGCATTACGCAAAAAAAAACTCTCAATTGGCTCACTACAAAGGGTCTAGATTTCGTCGAGAAAGACATCAATCCACCAAATTCCCCTCAGCTTCGGCCCATCGAACGCTATTGGGCGATTGTGAAGAGGGTCTTCAAAAAGACTGGTAAAACAGCTTTGGGCTAAGGCGTCCAAAAAATGTGATGAAACGCTTGTCCGGAACTTGATGAAAAGTGTTCGATCAAAAATTCGTGAAAGAATAATATTAATTTCATCTGGTCTTCACAATGTTCAATCCAATGAAGATGCATCCATTTGTTTGAACAAAACATAATTTTTAATATTATTTTAAAGAAATAATGTGTGGATAACTTATTTTCGATACAGTTTTTAGGGATCCGAGATAGACGAATTCATCAACCACCTCGAAGGTATCCCCGTCTACCATTGTGCTGCTTCCTAGGCGGGTTTGCAAAGGCATTGCAATACTGTTTTAAGTGGTTAATTATTTGTTCGACGAGTTATATCCCTTTCAAAATGAAAATGATCCAAATAGAATTCACGAGAAAGGGTCAGGTTTTGAGCGTAAATATCTCAGTATTTTCTACAAAGATTTTCAATTTTTGCACCAATCGATCGGAAATATTTCTACGCATCGGTTCCAATTGAGGACATTGTGGATTTCGGGACACATACCTCCTATTGAAACTATCATCAATGTTAATTAATGCTTACATTTAGTAGAGTAATCCTACGTCCTCATTTTGAACAACTCAATGAGGCTGTATTTTGTAAATACTTTTTTACAATAGTCCGTTGGGCAACGTCCTTTGAGTTAATGAGCTGACACTTTGCACAGAGACTATTGGGATATTAAGACAACATTTTTGATGGGGTACAAGATTCGGAGAACAATCGAAAAAAATGGGACAATGGGACCTAATGTTTAGGTAAACTTAAATATTTAGAATAAAAATGAGATTCTTGCACAATTATTAGGTGCGCAACTAAGTTCCCGCTGTTTAGCAATAGATGGCGCCAGTAGTAAGTGCTGGTCGAATGTTGTACATCTCAAGCGTCATAAATCAAGCTCAGACATATGGTAAACAAACCGCTTTGCCAAATCAGTGATTTTGGTTTAGTGTTATATATTTTGGTTGTTTGAAGATGTCTGATTTCGTGCCAAATAATCGTCATTTGCGGGAAGTGTTGATTTTCTTCTTTCATTCGAAGAAAACGGCGGCTGAAGCACATCGAGAGCTCCAAAAAGTTTACGGTGATGCTGCTCTGAGTGAAACAACGTGTCGTGATTGGTTTCGTCGTTTCAAAAAACGGTGATTTCAGTGTTGATGATCGTCCGCGTGAAGGAAGGCTAAAAAACTTCGAAGACTCTGAATTGGAGGCATTGCTCGATGAGGATCCGTGTCAAACGCAAGAAGAGCTTGGTTCAGGATTAGCAGTTTCCCGCCAAGCCGTTTCTAAGCGATTGCATGCGTTGGGAATGATTCAAAAGCAAGGAACTTGGGTTCCTTACGATTTGAAGCCAAGAGATGTTGAGTGTCGTTTTTTTCGTCTGTGAACAACTGCTCCAGCGGCAAAAAAGGAAGAGTTTTCTACATCGCATTGTGACGGGTGACGAAAAATGGATTCATTACAGTAACCCAAAACGGAAACATTTGTGGGGACTGCCCGGGCATGCTTCAACATCGTCGCCTAGGCCGAATATTCACGCTGCGAAGGTTATGCTGTGTATTTGGTGGGACCAAGTTGGTGTTATTTATTATGAGCTGTTGAAACCAAACGAAACCATTACCGGGGAACGGTATCGAACTCAATTGATGCGGTTGAGCCGAGCACTGCACGAAAAACGGCCACAATACGAGCACAGACACGAAAAAGTGATTCTTCAGCATGACAACGCTCGACCTCACGTTGCGAAACCTGTGAAAACCTACTTGGAAACGCTCAAATGGGAAGTCCTACCCCACCCGCCATATTCTCCTGACATTGCACCGTCCGATTATTACTTGTTCCGTTCGATGGCACATGGTCTCACTGGTCAGCAATTCCACTCATATGATGACATCTCAAAATGGCTTGATTCTTGGATAGCATCAAGAGACGAACAGTTCTATCGAAATGGTATTCACGTTCTACCAGAAAGATGGGAAAAAGTCGTAGCTAGTGATGGGCAATACTTTGAATAATTCGTTTGTAACCTTTGTTTTCAAAATAAACTTCCTTTTTCACCAAAAAACAGCGAGAACTTAGTTGCGCACCTAATATTTACCTTCATAGTTTAAGCAACATTTCAACCTGCCCATGAATCTTATTCCGTAATGTTCCTATTTTAAAATGAAAATAAAAATTCATGCCAACCCACCGTGCTGAATAATTTCTAGCTTGCTTAAGAGGCATTGTGCACAAGGATGCTTTTTTCTCAGACGACGTTTTTATTTTTATTATTCCCTGCCTCATCCTGCTAACCAGCTTAAAACCGCTCTCGTTGTTCCAAAGTTTTGTAGTTATAGTCCCTTGGTACCCAGTTCCCATTCCTCACTCACTGTTTGTTTTCATTGTTATTCGTTGTTCATCCCAAATGCTCGCCAGCTCGTCTCGATTATATTTTACCGTCACTTCCGGGAGGGGAGGTTTAATAATTAAAGTACATGCATCTTTCATCCTACACTAGCACCAATACACTGTTCATCCTGGATCGAGGATAGAGGTAGTTTTTACCTCGGTGTTAGTTCCGATGCAACTGTCCTGTCTGTCTTAGAGCGTCGTTCATGTAACGAATAGAGATCGTGAAGAAAATATAGTGAAAGTCCACTGGAGGGGTACTCCTCACGGCGGGATGAGAGAATTTCGTTGCACTTGCGCGCGTGGACTTTGAATTGGTTCTTTATCGGCGTGGCTCTCACCCAGGAGACGTAAAGGAAGTAGAAAAATCTCTTATTTTTCGGGTTAAACGCTTTCACCGAGCGAATGTTTCAGGAATTTGCAATTAATGTAATTAAGATTTCCAGGGAAATTTGGATAAGACCTCCACTGGAAATCCGTGTCGAGACGAATAACTTCCTCATGTTTGTTGAGCTGATGTCGTCGGGGGTGGGAAGCTGGCCAACACCCTTTTAAGAAGCATTTAATTAATTAATTTACCTTATGTACAACGGTGAAGCGATCTGGGAAGAAATGAGTCCGCGTCAAGTATTGGCTATTTGCAATTTTTCGCACTCTCGCAAACGTTGGCAACACCCACAAATCTCGAATATATTCGAGCGCAACTGGGGAGTGTGTGTGGCGAGGCAAGTGTCGACGAGCGAGAAGGAAAAAATTAAATAATTATTCTCATTGTTTCATCCCTTCCCTTCAGGAGCAGCCCTGGCGTCAGATTGTTCGGATAGAGGAAGGATGCGGGAATAATTATGAAAACTGAGAGTATTTAATACACAACAACAGCCAGAGGGATCGCCACTTTGTCTGTGTGTTTGTGTATGTGTGGGTGGGGAAAATCTAACCAATACAACCTAACGCAGGAGCAGTAACCAATGTCGCTTTGAAGGTCTCTACTGCGCAAATGTGCTGATTTTGCCCCAGGATGTGTATGGTAGGAGCTCCCCTTATTCGTATCGGGTAACTATGTGTATGCGATCATATATAAACACAACAAACACACAAGCACAATCATGGACTTCTTACTCTTAGGTCTGACGGTCATTAGCCAATGAACAAACGCGTTTCTAATTTTACACAAATGAGGAAAATCAAGCAGCGTTTGCGAGTGGATGGGCTAGGTCATGGTGGGATGGGAATGGTTCACTGTAGGTGAGAAGTGAGAAGGGAGTTGTGAGAAAATCTTCGTGTGGGGCCTCTCAATGAGCAGCTTAGAATGCAAGGAATATTCAACAGCAGTGTAAAAGTTTGACTAGATTTGCTATATTTAGAGCATGCAACATTTATATATATAGCATGAAACAATTTTCTGCCAGACTCAGTGACAAAGGTATAAACTAATATCTAATATCTAATATCTAATTTTGATCTTGATAACTGGCCTTGGTATTAAAGCGCCTAGATTAAGAGGTAAAATACCTAAGCAAAATACCTAAGAATTGCAAGCAAAATATCTCTCGAAAAACAAAACTTGTTATATCGGATGCCTGGGAATAAAGGTTGTACGGAATCAACTTTTACCACTTTTAACTGGCTGTAACTTTTTACCCGTTGGGTATTTTCTATTGAAATTCTGGGTGGAATTAGTTCAATATGTATTTGTTTACGCTGTGTAAGTTTCACTAGCAGATGTGCAATCGTTGCGAAGATGGAGTCGGAAGAGCATATGCGGCGCCAAGAAATTTTGCGCACGTACCTCGAAAATCCGAATCTTTCTCATCGTGCCATCAGCAGGAAGCTGGGAATGGTACATTCTACGGTATCTCGTGTTTTAAATCGGTTCCACGAACGTTTGATCATCGATCGGAAAGAAAAATCAGTGGGGTTGTGTACAAGACACGACCGGTTGACGTAGACTACGTTAAACCAAGTGATGCATTATAATGTCAGGGAAATTCTGTGTGGCTATTATTAGCGATAAAAGGGCTTCAATTATTCGTGTCGGTCGCTTACCCTTACCGATAGAAGCAGTTTAAGTCACAATATGACGGGTGCGGCTCTTATGTGCATAAGACCAGCGTTTTGAAGCCAGTATGTAAGAAAATTGTACGCTTTTGAGATATTGTTTGGTGGCCCTGAAAAGGGCCGTTTGGTTTCATGATGTCAGTATGTGGGAAAATTCTCTTGTACACTCTTTATAACTCTTTGGTGGCCCTGAAAAGGGCCTTTTGGTTTAAATGATGGCCATGGTTGCACGTTTTACGATGGACTATCGTTAAGGCCTAGAGGATAGTTGAGGATCTGTTAGGGAATATAAAATTATTAAATTAATGATAGTTTTAACTAGTTTTAACGCGCCGCGCCGCCACCGCCGGCAGTTTTATAGCATCGCCGCCGCCATTATTTTCGAACGGTGCGCCGCAGCATTTTTTTACAATTTGAGGCACGCCGATGACATTTTTCACCTTGTATGCATCCCTTCAGTTATGTTCATTAGCCCTTTAGAAATCTGCTTTTATTACAAATGATGACATCTCGATGCGATGTGCCATCCAGAGGGGTGCGTGTGATACGGTGATCAGCTTTGTCGTTTCGTTTTAGCAACTGCAGTGTACGTTTTCGTGTTGCGACTTTCAGCAATTTCGCGAGTGAGTTTGAATTTAAATATAATAAACCGTCCGCCTTAAATGTCGAGACAATTTCCATCGCGAGTGTGCATATTGATGCCACAAATAATGGTAAATCAAACCAGCGAGGTGTGCAAAATATTTGGTGCACTGAAATATGTCAAAAATGGTCTTATTCATCATCTCCTTCCTGACAAAGTGTTTTGCAATACATGACTAATCGAAGCAAAACAAAAGACTGGTCTTAATTTGTAGGAAGACAGTGATCGAGATATTGAGAACGATCCTGCAATCGATAAGTCGTTAACATTCAGCAAGTAAGTTTTATAAATAATGAAATTGATTAATTTTTAGAATTTCTTAGGTAAAAAAGGTAACGTCAGGTTGCATGGCTAAGTAAATCCAGCGAAAAAACATTCCAAGGTATGAGTCTACCATTAATTGAGAAATAAACTAAAATTTTAGTGAATACTGGCGAATGAAACTATCTATCTATGCTAAAGTAATGCATTAAATATGGTAAGGCAAAGTTAACCTTCAAACTTTAATATTTTCTTCGTGTTTATCAAATTGGTAAATTTGCTAGAAATAATGCGTCTCATATCAAGATTCAATACATCATGTAATATAGCTTGTAGTCTGAATGGGGTCTAAAACAAATAGAGTTTATTTCCACAACTTGATAGTATTTTTTCAGGCGTGAGAAAGTTCATCTTTAACGATCAGTGTAAGTTAAAAGTGATTGGACATACCAGATTTTTGCATTGAACAGTCATCACTGTATAAATAGGGGTTGTTTATTAAATTTAATATATTTAGACACTAATATCACCGAAAGACCTTATTAGCAAAACATATGCCGAATAAAACCATCGTCAAGAAAACATTGTTTTTATGTGTACGTGACAAATCTCGAATCAAATAATTTGGCTAACCACTGAATTAACCGGAAAATAAGTGCACAGTGGATTGTTTTTTATACGTGATTGTAGTAATGTTGTTAAAATATAGATAGTTCGGCCTATTTCACTGCTTTAACTTTTTAATATTGAACTTTTTAGATTTTTAGATTTTTAGATTTTTCAGATTTTTAGATTTTTAAGATTTTTAGATTTTTAGATTTTTAGATTTTTAGATTTTTAGATTTTTAGGATTTTTAGATTTTTGGATTTTAGATTTTTAGATTTTTAGATTTTTAGATTTTTAGATTTTTTTTAGATTTTTAGATTTTTAGAGATTTTTAGATTTTTAGATTTTTAGATTTTTTAGATTTTTTTTTAGATTTTTTAGATTTTTAGATTTTTAGATTTTTAGATTTTTAGATTTTTAGATTTTTAGATTTTTAGATTTTTAGATTTTTAGATTTTTAGATTTTTAGATTTTTAGATTTTTAGATTTTTAGATTTTTAGATTTTTTTTTAGATTTTTAGATTTTTAGATTTTTAGATTTTTAGATTTTTAGATTTTTTAGATTTTTAGATTTTTAGATTTTTAGATTTTTAGATTTTTAGATTTTTAGATTTTTAGATTTTTAGATTTTTAGATTTTTAGATTTTTAGATTTTTAGATTTTTAGATTTTTAGATTTTTAGATTTTTAGATTTTTAGATTTTTAGATTTTTAGATTTTTAGATTTTTAGATTTTTAGATTTTTAGATTTTTAGATTTTTAGATTTTTAGATTTTTAGATTTTTAGATTTTTAGATTTTTAGATTTTTTAGATTTTTAGATTTTTAGATTTTTAGATTTTTAGATTTTTAGATTTTTAGATTTTTAGATTTTTAGATTTTTAGATTTTTAGATTTTTAGATTTTTAGATTTTTAGATTTTTAGATTTTTAGATTTTTAAATTGAGGATTTTTAGATTTTTTGATTTTTAGATTTTTTTTTAGATTTTTAGATTTTTAGATTTTTAGATTTTTATATTTCGAGATTTTAAGTAGATTTTCAGTTTATGAGATTTTTAGATTCTTAGATTTTTAGATTTTTAGATTTTTAGATTTTTAGATTTTTAGATTTTTAGATTTTTAGATTTTTAGATTTTTAGATTTTTAGATTTTTAGATTTTTAGATTTTTAGATTTTTAGATTTTTAGATTTTTAGATTTTTAGATTTTTTTTAGATTTTTTAGATTTTTAGATTTTTAGATTTTTAGATTTTTAGATTTTTAGATTTTTAGATTTTTAGATTTTTAGATTTTTTAGATTTTTAGATTTTTAGATTTTTAGATTTTTAGATTTTTAGATTTTTAGATTTTTAGATTTTTAGATTTTAAGATTTTTAGATTTTTATGATTTTTAGATTTTTAGATTTTTAGATTTTTAGATTTTTAGATTTTTAGATTTTTAGATTTTTAGATTTTTAGATTTTTAGATTTTTAGATTTTTAGATTTTTAGATTTTTAGATTTTTAGATTTTAAGATTTTTAGATTTTTAGATTTTTAGATTTTTAGATTTTTAGATTTTTAGATTTTTAGATTTTTAGATTTTTAGATTTTTAGATTTTTTAGATTTTAAGATTTTCGATTTTTAGATTTTTTAGATTTTTAGATTTTGAGATTTTTAGATTTTTATATTTAGAACTTTTTAATGATTTTTTGATTTTTTAGATTTTTAGATTTTTAAGATTTTTAGATTTTTAGATTTTTAGATTTTTAGATTTTTAGATTTTTAGATTTTTAGATTTTTAGATTTTTAGATTTTTAGATTTTTAGATTTTTAGATTTTTAGATTTTTAGATTTTTAGATTTTTAGGTTTTTAGATATTTAGATTTTTTTAGATTTTTAGATTTTTAGATTTTTAGATTTTTTAGATTTTTAGATTTTTGACGATTTTTAGATTTTTAGATTTTTAGATTTTTTGAATTTTAGAATTTTAGATTTTTAGATTTTTAGATTTTTAGATTTTTAGATTTTTAGATTTTTAGATTTTCAGATTTTTAGATTTTTAGATTTTCGGATTTTTTGATTTTTCTAAGATTTTTAGATTTTCAGATTTTTAGATTTTTAGATTTTTAGATTTTCAGATTTTCAGATTTTCAGATTTTCAGATTTTTAGATTTTCAGATTTTTAGATTTTTTTTTTAGATTTTTAGATTTTTAGATTTTTAGATTTTTAGATTTTCAGATTTTTAGATTTTTAGATGTTTAGATTTTTAGATTTTTAGATTTTTAGATTTTTAGATTTTTAGATTTTTAAATTTTGCGATTTTCAGATTTTAAAATTTTGAGATTTTTTGATTTTCAGATTTTTAGTTTTTATGATTTTTAGATCTTAAGATCTTTAGATTTATAGATTTTTTTATATTTTTATATTTTTATATTTTAAAAGATTTTTAGATTTTTAGATTTTTAGATTTTTAGATTTTTAGATTTTTAGATTTTTAGATTTTTAGATTTTTAGATTTTTAGATTTTTAGATTTTTAGATTTTTAGATTTTTAGATTTTTAGATTTTTAGATTTTTAGATTTTTAGATTTTTAGATTTTTAGATTTTTAGATTTTTAGATTTTTAGATTTTTAGATTTTTAGATTTTTAGATTTTTAGATTTTTAGATTTTTAGATTTTTAGATTTTTAGATTTTTAGATTTTTTAGATTTTTAGATTTTTAGATTTTTAGATTTTTAGATTTTTAGATTTTTAGATTTTTAGATTTTTAGATTTTTAGATTTTTAGATTTTTAGATTTTTAGATTTTTAGATTTTTAGATTTTTAGATTTTTAGATTTTTAGATTTTTAGATTTTTAGATTTTTAGATTTTTAGATTTTTAGATTTTTAGATTTTTAGATTTTTAGATTTTTAGATTTTTAGATTTTTAGATTTTTAGATTTTTAGATTTTTAGATTTTTAGATTTTTAGATTTTTAGATTTTTAGATTTTTAGATTTTTAGATTTTTAGATTTTTAGATTTTTAGATTTTTAGATTTTTAGATTTTTAGATTTTTAGATTTTTAGATTTTTAGATTTTTAGATTTTTAGATTTTTAGATTTTTAGATTTTTAGATTTTTAGATTTTTAGATTTTTAGATTTTTTTTTAGATTTTTAGATTTTTAGATTTTTAGATTTTTAGATTTTTAGATTTTTAGATTTTTAGATTTTTAGATTTTTTAGATTTTTAGATTTTTAATCGAAATACTATTTGGAATCGAGATTTGCCATCAAATTAGTCATAAAATAAACATAACAACCCATTTCAAACTAGTCAGCATTTTCCGAAAACTACAGTCGCTGTAAAAAACTAAGAGAACCATTTGTTATCCAGGAATTAAATGAAAAGCAATTTGCAGGCCCGGGGAGCAACGAAGAGGTCTTGATCAGCATCCAAGGCGAGCAGCACCACTTTCTGTCCAGCGCCAGCATCACCCGTACCAAACACGGCCACTTTTCGGCTCAAAATCTGAAATTTTACTCATTAATTGGTATTATCAAGCAGCGTGTAGCGTTTTGGAACTGTATTTTTCTTGTTCCAAATTTCTGCAAGAATAGATGTGCAGCGGTGTTTTTGCGTTTGGTCCTAAAAAAATAAAATCCCATCCACGATTTGGACCACCGTTGAAGATGCCTAAGTCTCATATCTTTGTACACATACATACAGAAGGACGACCGCGGCGTGGCGCCATGTGTCGTTTGAAAATACCATACACCGCCACCGAGATTCAAAATAGATCGGCGCACAGGTCTATATATGAATACTTGGGGGGGGGGGGGGGGGGGGGGTTGTGAATTATGTTACTATATTCTCTATAATAATATAGAAGTTCAGAAGTACAAATTACACCCCTCACTTCGCAATTGTCAAAATGACAACATTGCCCAGGCTAACATTGCCAACCAGCGTCTCCATGTTGCAACTGGCAGTCTTTTGTGATCATATGACTCGCGGAGGCGTGAGGTAGGAACTTGTGAGGACCAGAGGGCAGTCGCCTCCTCCGAAGTTGTCAGCTCACCATTTGAAGCCCAATTAATATCTGATTAAGTTATATAGCTCAAACCATGAAGAGGAAGTTTCGGATACGCTAAGTATGCCAGATTGATTCCTTGTCGAACGTTCGAGAGAGCAAGTTCATCTCTTGGTAGCTCCGTAATCGAATTACGTTTTGGTTTTTTTTCTCCGCGATCGTGTTTTTTTCTGCACTACAGCTGGTGTAACAGCTAGTTCAATAGTGCCACAGTGCGACGTTCGGAACGAAGGAAGTGGCCTTTACAGGCGAGCCTTGTGAAGGACCATCCAACGACCCGTCATCGACACAGAAAGTGATAAAAATATCGTTCTCCCCCACGACGACTATCATCATCATCATCATCATCATCATCACACAAGGTCGTCACCCGACAGCAGCAGCTGCAGCAGCGCAGCAGTAGCAGCTCAACAATACATATAAGATAAGTGTTTTGTTTTTCCTCTTCTCCCCTGAATAGATTGTATTTCCATTTTGTGTTTTCGTTTGTGTTAAGCTTAATCTTCATTGTTTTGAATTGTATTGTAAAGTTTGTTTTTGTAATTGCCTCAGTGGTTGAGCGTCATAAGCTCCCACGGGTGCGACATGGATGATTTGTTGGAAGATGATTCATCCATGCCGCCAAGTAATGAGGTGTCTCAAAACGTCGCCCGGTCACGGGCCTATCCAGATGATTCAGCTGGTCCATGGGTTGTCTATTTTCAGCCCAAAACGAAACCTCTGAATGTCTATCAGATTTCAAACGATCTGACGAAACGTTTCTCGGCCGTGACTGAAATAATTAAAATAAGACCCAATAAACTCAAGGTCGTTGTGTCCAACCTGAAACAGGCTAACGAAATTGATGTCTCTCAGTTTTTTACACTGGAATATTTAGTGTACATCCCAGCTCGAGGTATTGAAATTGAAGGTGTGGTCACCGAAGCGAGTTTGACCCCCGAGATCCTGAAGAAGCAGGCGGTTGGTCGCTTCAGAACCCTTTGCTTCCTTCAGTCAAGATACTGGATGTGCAAAAACTAGGCACAGTATCGATCACTAAAGAGGGAAAAAAATTTACCCATTCAGACTCGTTTCGTGTGACCTTTTCTGGTTCAGCCCTCCCTCAATACGTCGAGTTGGGAAAACTTCGAATACCTGTGCGGTTGTTTGTACCTCGGGTCATGATCTGCCAAAAATGCCAGCAGATGGGACATACGACCTCCCATTGCGGCAATAAGGCACGCTGCTCCAACGGCGGGGAAAAACATCAGGATGGCGCCTGCGCAGACAGCACACCAAAATGCGCTTTCTGTAAAGGAACCCCTCCTCATGCTCTCTCGTCGTGTCCGGCGTACAAACAACGCGGGAAACAATTAGAACGCTCGCTAAAACAGCGTTCCAGGCAATCTTTCGCGGAAATGGCGAAAAAAGCCTCACCATCACCCGATGCCTATACAAATTCCATAGCTCCTCTGTCAGATGACGTGCCTGACTTTGATTTGGTTGAAGAGGGAACATCAGCCAGTTTTCCAGAAGGTGCTTCACGAAAGCGAAGACGCGTCCGCCCACGGAAAGCTGCTGAACAGAAGCCCAAAACCAGCTTGCCCATTTAAGGAAAAAAAACGAAAGGATGAGTTATGTCAGTGACATAACTGCAAAGTTGACGTGGGACTGCTTGTTGATGTGAAGAAATTGATGTCATCGAATTCATGAATTTCTACTATATTTTATTCAGTCTAAAGAACCATGAAACCCTGTGCTGTTGATGGTGTGTGAGGCTCCGGTTCTTCTTCCGCTATTGGTTCTTCACGAAAATTTATAGAAGCTGCAGTTCGCCTCGAATTGACTGATATTTTGTTTGTTAAATCAGCGCCAACATTAGATTGGCTTTCATAGTCATTTGCTCTTGAACAAAAGGTCACAAATACAAATTAAGCACTCTTTAAGGAAGAAGAGCTTTATTTCTATCCGCTGATATATTCAATTTGAAGGAATTGTATACAACTTCCGATAAATTAGCTGACAAAGTGTTTGTTTACAGAAGCAGATTCTTCCTAATCAAATGTTGGAACTAAAATATCCAACGTGCTTGAAAGTGTGAAATGGATCCTGTGTTTACGGAGGGAACATGGTTCGCGATTGAAATGTTCTTATCAGTTTTCTTGGCTGCAGGACAGCCTGAGTGTTTGGCGGCACGTGATACTACGATAAAAATAGGCATTTACACCGTTTCTAACTCGAGATTGCACAGACTGAAGATTGAACATATACCCAAAAGTTGAAAAGGTGGTAAAAAATGCAATTGCAGTTTATACTATGATATCTTGAGAAATCCGCATGATTCAGAAAAGGCAATTTCGTCCATTTTGATTCACAAAGCGTTTTATGGTACAAATGAAGCCATGCAAATGTGTACAAGCGACTGGAAAGCAAAAATAGTTCGAAACAATTTTATCGCTGTAGGCTCCATATTCAATCATCACCAACATACACCAACAATATACAATATGGATGAGTCGATATCACAAAATGCCGCAACGCTATTGGCCACTGTTGTATTGCCGCCGTCAAGTGTTCTATGTTTGTTCTCACTGATAATCGACAAAGCGTTTTATGAAATAAACAATGCCATGCCATGCAAGTTTGTTAGCGACAGGTTGCACATAGCTTGGTGGAAAATATGTCCATTTGCTTCATTGCTGCACTCTGAATTCCTCGCCAAGTGAACTAACTGTTGGGTTTCTATTTCTAACTCATGTTTGTCAAAGTGGCTGAATAGTTGCCATCAAGAGCCGCCGCGCTAGCGGTCCTGGTCTGTATCTCGATCTTGATGTGCACATTTTATTTTTGAGAGCCATCTGACTTTCGAACACTCATCTCTTACTCATCAACTAAATATCACTGCGAACAATCTCACGCACACGTTCAATTTTTCATTGCGAATTGCTGTTGCTGTTTTGCCCACAACTAATGTTAGATTTTTCATCCAACTTACGATCAATAACAGAAATGGAACAAAATCAAGCGAAATTGTATAACAATCTTACTTTTTTAGTTTGGGTGTAGAGCGAATTACGAATTACTTAACCTAACACCAAGTAGACCAGTTTAGACATTTTCGTTTTGCAAAAAGTTCCACTGGCTGGAGCGGGAATCGAACCCTCAACTTCATGACAACAACCGCTTGAACGACGGGCAACGCCGCTAACCACTTGACCACGAAGATGATGTGGGCGATTGATTTGTCCATTTTCTCCGGGACGCGGCAGTTTAAGCAACGCCATGTTGAGCCGGTGCGTGGTAATGAACATTTCGATGAGCTCATGAGAAATTTCAATCAAACATACTCTTTAATCGGTAAATTGATTTGGTCGTCCTGAAAAGGACAGATTTTAGTTGTTTGCGGAGGGATGATTTACGTCAGCGTCGACGTCGGGCTTCTTCCGCTTGCCTCGTCTAGCGGACGTGCCAGCCACGTCAGGCGCCACATCAGCGTCTACTCGATTTCCAGCATCAGGGCCAAAAACTCGGAACATATCGGAAAAGCGCTTTTTTATCACGAGAGCGGGATACACACGTCTGAACGTGTCGATGATCCAATAACGAATGATTACTATTCTTCTTCTTTATTGTTTGAACGGGAATGCCAGGCCTGTTTTATATAATGGCATATATCATAACATGACAAGAAGGGGGTTCTCAACGAAGGCAATGCAAATCAAATTTTACAAAAGGGGACGGGCCTCAGTTGTTACGCCAGACAGCAGCGTGGAAATGAAATCATTAGTTTTCATTCGAGCGACAGGGGTTTCGGAGGTTAAATTCGCATCTTTTCTACTCAGGCAACAGAAAAACGGCCCTTGTCAGGGCCTCAGAACCCTATCCCAAGAGAGTTGAGATTTAGACACACTTGCTTCTGAAACTGCATAACAATAGTAACAATACAAACAATAGTTTGTAAATATTGGCCAGAAAAATTATAACTCACATTTTAAAACTACCTGTAACTAACCTAATCAATTATCTGCACCTAATCCACTATGAACCTTTGTACAACAAGAACTACAATGAAGCTAACCTACCCCCTACACTGAAGATGTGAAACACATAATTGGTCTGCCGTGCTGCAGTTCCGCTCAAATTAACTGTTAATATTTCGTTTGTTGAATGTACAACGTGCTTGCTAGTTTTAACATGGCAAATAGAGATTTATATATGGATACTAATAAAAAATGTTGCTCATTTTCTCCAAAACGTGGCTTTTCAAGCAACGCCATGTTGAGCCGGTGCGTGGTAATGAACATTTCAATGAGCTCAAGAGAAATTTCAATCAAACATACTCTTTAGTTGGCAAATTTATTTGTTCGTCCTGAAAATACAGGGTTTTAGTTGTTAACGGAGGGAACATGGTTCGCGATTGAAATTTTCTTCTCGGTCTTCCTGGGCAGCAGGATGGCCTGAGTGTTTGGCAGTACGTAATACTACGATAAAAATTGACATTTACAACGTCTTTCACTCGAGAGTGTACATATTGAACATTGACCATAGAGCGAATTACAACGAACAACTTAACCTAACACCCAGTGGATTAAACTGGACATTTTCGTTTTGCAAAAAAGTTCCACCGGCTGGAGCGGGAATCGAACCCTCACTTCATGGCAATGAACGACGGGCGACGCCGCTAACCACTTGACCACGAAGATGATGTGGGCAATTGATTTGGCCATTTTCTCCGAGACGCGGCTTTTTCAACGCCATATTGAGCCGGTGCGTGGTAATGAAAATTTCGATGAGCTCAAGAGAAATTTCTATCAATCATACTCTTTAGTTGGCAACTTGATTTGATCGTCCTGAAAAGGACGGATTTTAGTTGATAACATTGTTCGCGATTGAAATTTTCTTCAGTCTTCTTGGGCTGCAGGACACCACTCTGTGAAATGGTAACACCGGAGAAAAGTTTGTTCATCTCCTCGTCGATGCGGATGGCTAGCTGCAGGTGACGTGGGATGATTATGCTCTTCTTGTTTTCACGGGCGGCGTTTTCTACCAACGTGCTCCGCAAACACGTCTATCGCATGCGGATGCACAGCGAGAACTGATGATTGGTCGGTCGTCCCCACATGTTTGAAATTCGCTGGCACGGTAACTGTGGCAGTATGAACCAATCAGAGCGAGGCGCAAACATGATGTCATTTTCGACCAATAGCGTTGTGCGTTTAGACATTTTTCTTTTAAGTACATTTTAATTAGTTTAAACAAACATTATGAATTAAGTTTGCAACAGGGATTCAGCGTTGATGTTCTACCTTGCGAATGAAATACTTATCATAAAATGTCTGTGGGCCAGAGAGGAGATATTATTGTTCAAAGTCTCCAAACCCGCGTAACGCTTGCGATTTCAGAAATTTTAGAACGGCGCCCCTATACAGGAATAGAAAAGAGAGACGTAAGTCCTACGTCAAAACCTGGTAAACCCGCGTCCGACCACAACTCCTATCGACCCATCGCGATGCTATCTTGTATTCGAAAGTTGTTGGAGAAAATGATCCTCTTCCGTCTGGACATATGGGTTGAGACGAATAACCTGCTTTCAGATACTTAATATGGTTTCCGTAGGGGTTAGGGAACGAACAACTTTCTCGCGTTGCTTTCCACAGATATTCAGTTAGCTTTTGCTAAAAAAGAGCAAATGGCTTCTGTATTCTTGGACATAAAGGGGGCTTTTGATTCAGTATCTGTTGAAGTTCTTTCAGATAAACTCCACGCTTGTGGCTTTTCACCATTAATGAATAATTTTTATACAATTTGCTGTCAGAGAAACATATGAGCTTTTCTCATGGAAACTCTACGCTTTCCGATTTAGCTACATGGGTCTCCCCCAGGGATCATGTTTAAGCCCCTTTTGTATAATTTTTATGTCAAAGACATTGACGGTTGTCTAAGTGACAACTGTACGTTGAGACAACTTGCAGATGACGGCGTAGTGTCCGTCACTGGACCCAATGGAGTCGATCTGCAAGGACCCTTACAGGATACCTTAGACAATTTGTCTACTTGGGCTCTCGAGCTAGGTATCGAATTCTCTACGGAGAAAACTGAGTTGGTAGTTTTTTCTAGAAAGCATAACCCTGCACAACCGAAGCTTCAAATTTGGGGTACACCGATAACTCATTCTATGTTCTCTAAATATCTTGGGGTCTGGTTCGATTCAAAGTGCACCTGGAGATCCCACATTGAGTATCTGAAGCGAAAATGCCAGCAAAGGAACAACTTTCTCTGCACAATAACTGGGACCTGGTGGGGAGCACATCCGCAAGATCTTCTAACGTTGTACCGGACAACGATTTTGTCGGTTATAGAATACGGTAGTTTTTGTTTTCAGTCAGCGGCTCGGTCGCACATCATTAAACTGGAACGTATTCAGTATCGGTGTCTTCGTATCGCGTTAGGTTGCATGCATTCGACTCACACCATGAGTCTTGAAGTGCTGGCTGGCATGTTGCCACTCTCGGATCGGTTTACAGAATTATCTCTCCGGCTCCTCACCAGGTGTGAAGTCATGAACCCTCAGGTAATCGAAAATTTTGGGAAGCTCCTTGAGTTGAATCCTCAAACTCGCTTCATGACTTTGTACCATTTGTACATAACACAGGATGTCAGCCCTTCGCCGAATATTTCCAATCGTGTTTGCTTCGTCGACATCGGCAGTTCGGTTCATTTTGATTTATCCATGAAGCAGGAGCTTCATGGAATCCCAGAGCATCATCGTCCTATGATTGCTCCGGTGATATTTGCTGCAAAGTTTGGCCAAGTTGATTCCACTAAATCGTTCTTCACTGACGGGTCATTGATAGAGGAGTCAGCAGGTTTTGGTATGTTTAATGCAATTTATAGCGCCAATCGTAAACTTCAAGCTCCTTGTTCCGTATATGTCGCTGAATTAGCGGCAATACACTTTACGCTAGAAATTGTTGCCTCACTAACACCGGATCAGTATTTCATATTCACGGATAGTCTCAGTTCTATAGAGGCTATTTGCTCTTTGAGGCCGGTAAAGCACTCCTCTTATTTTCTCATGAAAATACAGGAGCTTCTAAGTGCTTTATCTTCGCGTTATTTTATCATCACCTTTGTATGGGTCCCATCTCATTGTTCAATTCCGGGCAATGAGAAAGCGGACTCGCTTGCAAAGGTGGGCGCTATGGAAGGCGATATTTATGATCGACAAATCGCCTTCAATGAATTTTTTACTATTTTTCGTCAACAGTCACTCGTCAGCTGGCAGTATAAATGGGGTAAAGGAGATTTGGGGCGATGGCAACATTCTATCATCCCAAAGGTGTCGAAGAAATCTTGGTTTGGGGGGATGGATGTGGGTCGAGACTTCATTCGTGTGATGTCTCGCCTCATGTCCAATCATTATTCTTTGAACGCTCATTTATACCGTGTTGGGCTGAGCGACAGCAATCTCTGTGAATGTGGACAAGGTTACCAGGACGCAGATCACATTATTTGGTCATGTGCTGAGCATCGTGGAGTCAGATCTGAGCTTTATGATTCCCTTCGGGCTCGAGGTAGACAACCCAATGTACCGGTTCGAGATATCTTGGCTGTACGTGATCTGGAGTTTATGAAACTCATTTATGTGTTTTTGACTAACATTAGCCTAAGACTGTAGTTAGTTTAACATGTATGTTTATTATAAGTTTTTTTTATCTGTGTTTGTGAGTGTTTTTTCTTTCTCAAAAATGTTCAAGTAAAAAGAAAACCAAATATTGTATAGTTATAAGTTTTTTGACAGTGTAGAATTTAAAATAAATGTGTTATGAAAACCATACTTAAAATTCCCGCCCATCTTCCCATCCTTAAAATTGTTATTCCTATTAACCTCGAGACGGCCGCGAGTAATCGGTTCTATCCTTCTAACTTTAGTTTTAAGATAACTGATGTATATAAATATGAAAACTTGGCTCTGTAAAGTTGATTCGATTGAGCCTGTACAAATAAATGATTTAAAAAAAAAAATCTGGTGTGAAATAATTGCTTCGTAACTTTTTACATCATTATGCTGTCTCACTTTGTTTATGCATGCATACGCGAATCAGGCAGCGAACGCAACGGAGCCTTTTTCGGGCCGCTCCTGGTGCTTGCTAGCGGCCCAGTGGCAGCAGCCTACAATTATTAGTAGTGCTGGCTGTATAACACTGCGGCCAAGTGCGTAGCAAGTGCTTCGGTTAATCCTCGTGCGACGTCCGTGGATGAGTGCATTTGACCTAGGTGCATAATTTGAGGCATTTTTGAGCAAAAGGATACTAGCAGTTTACTTTTTGTGTGTGAACAAACAAGTGGTGCAGTGGCGTGTCTGTTTGTAAGGACATAGACGACGATGATGGTGATAACAACAAAAACAACAACAACAACACCATCAACAGTCGTCGAGACGATGACGACGACGGTCCGAATGTAGAATGTGAAGTGTGGTGTATTTTTGCAGGCCTGCTCCTTGACCGTTTCTCCGGGGTCAGCTGCGGAGGTTGTTGTTTATTTCGGGCCTCTGCGCGGAGTGTCTAAGGGTGGCGATGGTGGCGAAAAGGGGTTGTGCGTGTGAACAAGAAGAAGCAGAACGAGGAGAAGAGCAAGCAAAAGAAATCGACCCCTCTCTTGACGAGGGATTTCTGCTGTTTGGCAGTCAGTCAGTCAGTCAAGAGCGTAAACGAAGAAAACAAAAATAACACATCGCTGGAAGTGGACAAACCAGAACGTGAAGAGTGAAAGGATTGACCAAAACAAACATTCGGACGCACCCTTCTGCATACACAGCCACCTGTCGTCGTCTGGCTGTCCGTCCGCGTTTGCGTTCGGATTTGGGAATAACCACATCAACAGCAGTACCAGTTCAACATCAACAACAAACACAACATCAGTTTTGGTCACCTGGCTCTGGCAGAAACGGAAAAGTAGCGACGGCCACCAGAAAATTGATGATGACGATGATCTTCATATGAAAAGCGAATCGTTTGCCGATATTTATGTTATTTTTTTACGCACGACAACTATGACCACAGCAGCAAAGGCTTCAACGTTTCAGTGCTGATGGTGAGTGGGGGAAATTATCAGAACGCTCTTCCTTGGTGCAAAACTGCATGCAGGTGGGGGAAAGGACAAAAAGGGGCGGCAGTAGTTTGGATGTGATAATTAGTTTTATTGATTAAACACCTGAACGGATTGGGGCGATGAACTTGTGTGCACACAGGTGGGCAGGTGTATAGGAACCTTGGCTCACAAAGGGTTGTTGGAAATCTGATATAACAAGCCGTTTTGCTCCGGTGAGGTGTTTAAATAATGGACTGTTGGAAAGGACCGCGGTGGTGTGAAAAATATTCGTGAGAATTAATGTCTATGCAATGCAGTTGATAGTGATTCGAGGTTTTCTCTCTTCGTCTTTTTGCAGAATTTCCTGGATGCGAAGAATTTTTGACTAAATTTGAGAATTCAGTTTTATAGCAGCGTACAAGGTAGGTCGAATTCGTGTGCTTTACGGTAGACTGTCCATTGGATACGCATTTATTGTATTCAACTTTTGGGATTACATAACAGGAAACAAGTTCTAATGAGATTTATACATTTAGACATTTTAGAATTTACAGAAATTTAAATTCTTTCAAAAATTTATCTCTGGTGCTCAACCATTCAGTTTTTAATAAATAACAAACATTTTCTCAATTGTATTACAATACAAATATGTGTCGTATGATCCAGTGTCTTGAGACAGACATTTCTGGTCGGGCTTTAAACAGAAAATCGTATACACATCATTGCTATCACAATTTCTTAGAAGCAAAGACAGTACCATATAGCGTGTCTAGTAGAAAGACTTGCTGGAAAACCAATCCAATTCTCAGATAACTTCAAACCACATAGTTTTGATTGCGTACAGTCTTCTCTGGGCATAGGCGGTAAAGGCGTAGCTACAAACAGGACCATTCTGGAAGTGTTAGCGTTCGAATCCCAGTCTGGTCCATTTTTTTGTAATCAAAATTTTCGTGACTCCCGGAGTATATGGAGTTCGATTGTGATTGCCACACAATTGTAGTTATTCAAAGCTTGCACTGTTATTATGAACAAGATTGTTGGCTCAGGTGACGTGTTTCCCTGTGGAAGGTAGTTTTCTGCCTCGCCATGCTACAGCCTTTCTCATTATTTATCAGACGGAATGGTAGCAAACGTATAGAAAAGGCAAAGCATTGAAGGAAAATGCTATCAGAGTTGAAGTTAACATAAAGTGCATAAAGCATACTTGAGCCTACGGCTCTTTTCCTCATTGTTTATGAAATACGATGTCCTTGAGGTTAAGTTTCAAACCAAGTTAATTTAGAAAAAGTTTGCAAAACTTTTGAAACTAAAGTTATTTGCAGTAGGACAGTTAAAAAAAATGGTAAAGACGTTTCATAATAGGACACACCACTATCATAAAATGAAGATCCAACTTGTTGATTATTCACCCTACTGGACGCATAACTGTTGTGTTAATCCATTGCATGTACTTGTGTTTAAAATACTCAGGATTAACCTAAAACCTACACTCATCGGAAGCGATGTATGACTTTTTTTTATCAATGCGTGCGCCCAGCATACTAACATACACCATCAACTTTTTAAAACTGTTGATTCCGAACTAAGGCAATACCGGCGCCGGTCCCGCCCGAACGCCGGTTAAATAAGGAAAGGGTCGGGAGGTGTTGATACTCGTTTTATTGAAAGCCGAAAAATCCTTTGCACTTCCACGAAAAATCACTGCGATGTAGTATAAAGGGGATAGGTTGGCAGTAAGGTTCGTTGGGGTCAACGATTCACTGAATTAACGTGCCATATATTATTTAAATATTAGTACTTATTTCTGGTTGAACCGACTTAGACAAAAAAATTATGATGCTGTTTTGGGTCACTCACAAAGCGTGATCGTGGTTTGCTTTATTGGGAAAACAAACATTTTTTAAGGGCTTACGCTGAAGC
This sequence comes from Aedes koreicus, assembly GCA_024533555.2. Taxonomy (NCBI): domain Eukaryota; kingdom Metazoa; phylum Arthropoda; class Insecta; order Diptera; family Culicidae; genus Aedes; species Aedes koreicus. Next base: position 16,215 of record JAHHFK020001275.1, on the reverse strand, counting down.
CTTCTCGACGGCAGCCATAACCTCAAAATTTAGAATTGATATAACTCACAATCTGTACTAGATATTGGATATTTATTCACACAAGTTTGTATGCTTACTTGCTGTGAGCAATCTGATGTAGTTCGATTCGATGTTCATTCACTAACAATCGAGATTTATGAATTTGAAATAGTGAGGTAAATTTGCGGGGTCCTCCCTTAGCTCAGTCGGTAAAGGCGCGGCTACAAAGCAACACCATGCTGGAGGTGGCTGGATTCGAATCCCGGTTTGGTCTAAGAATTTTTCGTTAAGGAAAATTTCTCGACTCCCTGGGCATAGGGTATGATTGTACTTGCCACACAATCATACGTATGCAAAAATGGTAACTGGCATCGAAAGCTTTCAATTAATAACTGTGGAATTGCATTTAGAACACTAAGTTGATAGCAAGCAATAAGCTAATTGCGAAAGCAATAAGAACAATACACGGAGCAGCAATTCACGTTAAACTTCTAGGCTTGATCGCTGTATTGAACCGATTTAAACCAACAGTAAGGACGCTGTTAGAGCAAATTGTGAATGTGTTTTTTTGGAGGGAAAACAAAGTAATTTTTAATAACGCTCGAGAGCCGATTCGGGCCGATTAATACCAACAGAGAATATAGCGTACGGAGACCTTAAAATAACTGCCTTTTTCACACATTGCGCTTTTGTAGATTGATAAACTTTAACAATTTTAAAGAGTTCTAGATTTTTAGATACTCTAAGTACTGTCACAAAGCATCCAAAGTATTTTACTCTGAATAATCAGCAGTTTTTGATGGTGAGTTTCAGTGCTACCCTCCCAGTTTGATAGAGCGTATTTAATGACAGAAAATTTTTATGCAATTTTCACGATGCCTTCATACCAGATATTATCATCAATATGAAGTATTCCACGCTTATGTGACGCCCAACACTGCCATGGAAGATCCTTTTGAAAAGGGTTTGTTCGGCCTAATGATGTTAGTAGCCCATGTGAGCTGGTGGACGGTGGAATGATCATCACTAAGCCCGATTCGCTCTTGATGGAAAATATTATTCAAGTTCACGAACTCTATTAAACGGTTGAGTAGCATTTCTCAATTAATGAAGTTTTTGGCACTAGTGGGATTTTGACTAGATTTAATCTTTCATCTTTATTTGTTATTATCAACAGACACAATAATAGTTCCTATGAATATTCAAACACTTAGTTCTAATTCTGGTGAAAGTCAAAGCCCGATGACACTTGATTGAATGTATATTGTATACCAACAAGAGCTCCGTTGGCGCCATAGTTTGTTCGACGAAATGGGGTTCGAATAAAGGTGTTGTTGCAAAGTGCACGAGAACGAACATGAATGTTGATTTGATTAAGCAGCATCGGACAGTCAAGTTTTGCCGTGAAAAAATCGGAAACCAACATGACGCGTGATAGACCACTCCTCACTTCTAGTGTGTCAAGGCCAATGAGTTGCATGCGGTGTACATATCTAGGCAGCTCACGTGGATTATTCCATGGTAAACGACGGAGAGCAAATCGAACAAACCTTCGTTGTACTGCCTCGATTCTATCAACGCCATTAAGATCGTGAGGGTTCCATACTGGTAAACAATAATCCAGCGTGGATCGCACCACCGAATAGTAGAGGCTCTTAAAGCAATAGACATCCGTAAAGTCTTAGGCCATTCTCATGATGAATCCCAAACTGCAATTTGCTTTGGAAGCAATGTAACTAATATGCTCCTTGTATGTTAGTCCCGCATCGAGAAAAACGCAGGATTCACGTTTAATAATGCTGCCTACAAGGTGGTAGTCGAACATCATCGGTTTGTTCTTCCTTGTGAAAGTTACAGCGGAGCATTTTGTTGAATTCAGCACCATCCTGTTTATGTTGCACCACGAAGCGAAACTATCAAGTTGACGTTGAAGAAACCATGCGTCTTCGATGGACTTGGCCTGATTATAAATGTTCAAGTCATCAGCAAAAGATAGCCTAGGGCCCAAGATGACTTGCAATACTGTATTTGGCAAAGAATTCACCAGAACCAACGTAAAACCAAATAAACTATTTTAACAATATAAGTCACTGGCGTCATAAGTAAGAAACGTGGCGACTACTAAATGCACACGCTAAATCTAAGCTATCCTGCTTTTGTTATACCTAGCGTAATATTCTAAAAGTACTCAACAGACAAAATTAAACGAATCACAAATTGTTAAACTAAGGCCCTAACTAAGGAAACGATCTCCAAACAACTCGCTGCAACTCCGACTTGTTGCCAGCTGCGAATGTCATGACAGAAGCAGCACGCAACTATGGTTTGGTGCAACTTCAGGATAGAGAAAAGATCGTCCGTTGGAAAGAAAGCGAAATGCACAGCTTGCAATTATTATTTTTAATTACCACAGAATGATTTCAAATATTGCGAAGTAGAGATACTTTGATCTAATTAGGTAAAATTTTGGCCTAAAAATGATCCTCAATACAAGCACTGAAAAAAAACCACAATATTTTTTTTGATCTCAGTTGCCAACAAATACATTCGCAACATTTTATTGTTGGCAAATGGTTGGCACAAACACATATCGACCTAATCTTTTGTTGCAAGTTTTTCACGGTTTTTGAAGAATAATTGATTCCTTGGCCCTAAAACAACGGCATCGAAAACGGAACCGATTTTAAATCATATTTGTCAACCTGGTATTGGTCACTACCATTGTAAAGCAGCGCAGACAAGATGATGTTTTTGATTTACGTTGGTGGAACTGGCGGAGTTTGCACTAGATCTGTGTGCCGCCGCCGACGAAGATTTTATAGCATCGCCACTATTTTCGACCGGCGCGCCGCTGTATTTTTTGGCCCACACCGCCGGGCAATTTGAGGCGCGCCGATGGAATTTTTACCGTGTAACTTTTGCTTTTAAAAAAATGACAAAAATTGCTGATTTTTCATGGGCTTACCTTCACACACACTGACAAAACTACCCATGCAGCATCAATCATAGTAACCCATAGTAATCAGACAAAATTTGACAGCTCTATCAGTCGAACTCTAACCGTGATGGCCAAAACAGTTAAGCAACTCCGTTCAGAAGTGTGCGCGTTCAAAAAACGGCACCTCACCGCGTTGAAAACAGACATCGTGCTGCACTTTTTGGACGCCGGATACTCCCGTTCCAGCATCTACAACATCCTGGCACTATAAGACAACAATCAGAGAATCAAAAGAAAGCCCGGTTACGGACGGCCGACGACCCTAAGCGACAAGAAGCTCCAAAGGATGCTGAATAGGAAGACCGAGGAAAAAGTGGCTACATCGCTGCGTGCGCTTGGCCGGGCTGTCGGTTCAACCGGCCAAACAGTGGAAATGTACCTCGCGAACATGAACATACATGCCAGGAAGCGGAAGTCGCGTCCACTGGTTTCGGAGCTGCAGGCAATGACGCAGCGGCAGCGGCTGAATAAGATGGTCAACTCGATTTTCCCGGTGAATCGCGACGTGGTGATGGTGATGGACGACGAGACCTATTTCACCCTGGATGGCAACGACTGTCAGGGCAGTTCGTATTTTACTTCCCTCACGAAGGAAGTGAGCTCTGAGGTGAAGTTCATTTAACACACCAAGTTCCCCAAGAAGGTGCTGCTGTGGCTGACAATCAGCGAGAAAGGGATGTCAAAGCCGCTCTTCTTTCGATCCGAACTGGCAGTGAACGGGGAAATTTATAATACGAAATGCCTGCCGGAAGTTGCGTCGTTCATCAAGAAATACCATAAGGGCAAAGACTCAAAGACCTGAAGCTCAAGATCTACTCCAACAATTTTGTCGCAAAAACTGAGTCCATTTTTTTTTAATGCAAACGTTATTGTGAAAAAAACAATCGGTTTTGTTGAATTATTAGAAAATTTTGTTTTGCTGCTATTATTTTGGTGTCCGAAATTTAACGTGAACAGGCTTTAGTAATTGAACTGTAAACAATATTCAACTAGTTGTACACTTGCTTTGATAATATCAATAAGATCTTTGTTGTGATGAACCACGAACCTTGGATGCAACTTTGTCGCATCCTTTAGGTTACTCGTTGAAAACAATCTTCGTAAAGTTTATTTCAATTTTTTCCTCAGGAGTTTTATTTCAAGCTTTATTCGGCAAACAAAATTTCACTGATTAAATTAATGTTTAACAATTTTAAAACACTTACAAATTTTGACAAATAATCTATTACGAAATCATATATATAATAGCCCTGTTTGTCTGTCCGGTGACTAGCCAACCAGACGCAGCACGCGGGGAAATTCTCACAAAAAATAAAATATTTGACACTTCAATTATTTTTTACTATCAGATGCAGAAAACATAACCAGTGACAACCTTTGACAACTAGACATAGCATTTGATGAAAAAAATCACAGACAACAGACGTTGAAAATTTTGATTTTTTTTTTAATGCAGAAAAGAATCTATCAATCAGTTGCTGGAAATAACACAGACAACAATAAAAAACGCCGCCGTTCGACAAGCGGGCCCACATGTCAAATACGAAATGAGCGCCGCCGTGACCTATCGTCAATCTACTGATTTTTAATTCAACCACTAAAATCAGTAAACGATGGAATACTGTATTGAGTGTCATATCTGTTTGTCTGTGCCGAGAAGATCGAGCTGACTTGGAGGATGCTTTGTTGTTAAATTTTGACATTTCGTGTTGGTCACCATCCTCATCGCAGCCAACTTCACTCCGATGCTCTCTACACGGAACCATAAATCTACCCAAATTTGAGTTGTTTTCACCCTTTTCACCCACCTCAATGGTTGCAGGCCAATATGAGTAAAGTGAACATCGCGCTGGGTAGTTCACATTTTCACTCCGTGAAAAATGTTTACTCTCTCGGTAATAAACTTTACCCAAAACTAAAACAAATTTTGAACGCAAAATCGAGTGTATAATTTTACTCAAATTTGAGTCATTGCGCCAAACAACCCGGTGGGTTGGGTGCGGCTTGCTCTATTATTTGTCAACATTACGTGAAGAAAAGAGAAAACTACCCTAAATTTGAGTACAAATTTCAAACGCTTGCTCAATTTTCGGTGTTTATAATTAAAAAAAAATGTATATTTTTCTTTCCATGCGCACATTTTAGGTATTTATAACTCAAAATTTTGGCAATTGTTTTTTCTGTGTAAAACCAACACAACGTGGTAGTTCAACGCAATAACTCAATTTTTAATAAAATTATATACATTCTGGATTTCGCATTATCACTACTCAATTATCCTCAGCTTTGGGAAAATTTTACAATCGGGTGAGTAAGTATTTTTCACGGCTCTCAAATGTAAACTACCCAGCACGACTATGTTCACTTCACTCAACTATAGTGGTGAGTGAAAATAGCTCAGATTTGGGTAGAATTATGGTTCCATGTATCGGAGCAAAGTTGGCTGGTAATCTCCACGAAACGTCAAAATTCAAAAACAAACAGTCCTCAAGTTACCACCTTTGGTGGTCATTACCGCTCGCAAAAAACGCGTTACTCAGAAGTAAAAATTTTCATTTTAGTTTTTGTTGAGAAAACACTTGCCACGGGCGCTACTGCGGCCACAGATAAACTAGTAAATACACAACACCACTACATCCCAACCAAAGAGCAAGAATTAACAGATTGAAATAAAATAATTTAATAAAAATAAAATACATTACACACCACTCCCCTCCCACGCAAAAGAAAAATAATAATAACAAAAAAAAAATAATTAAAAAATTTATTTCCCCCACAAAAAAAAAAAAAAAATAAAAAATTTATATATAAAATAAAAAAAAAAAAAAAATTAAAATAATAATTTTAAAAAGGAGAAAAACAAAATTTTCAAAAAACACATTAAAAATTTTAAAATCTCATTGAAGTCCTAACTGCTTAAGAATACATAGATCATCATGGCACCAGCATGATTTTGTCGATTATCGCTAATTTTTTGACATATATGGCCATAGGTCGAATGAAGGAGCTAGGCTGACATTACATCCCGTGACCCTAATATTGTTTGCTATCCTATTGATGATACTTTAAAAGGATTGGAAACCGCTTTCATATGAGTGAAGATAGAGTCATTTGAATCAATCCGTCCCGGTAGGTTAGCGGTTATTAAGTTAAAATTCGGGAAAACGCTAGCTACAGAAGCGTAAGAAGTTCAAAATGAAACGGATGCTACCGTTTTACGGACCATTTATTGCAACGTTTTTGTACGCATATTAAAATTAATATGATGATGCAAATTCCAATGAATTCAGTTTTTTGGATTTGAGTAAAACACAAACAACATAAACAAAAAAGCGTAGCTTGGGCTACCTTGTAGTCATAAATATATTGCTAGAGAACATCATACAAAGCATGATCTGTTGGAACTGATGCTATTTTGTCATGTATAATCAATTTAAAGTCAATTTCCAATAAACTATGGGATGATTCCTCGATAAATCCTCATATTTCATCGAAATGAAGTACTTCTAATTAATAAGGTCACATTGTGTCATCACGGGTAACGCCCATTAAGACCTTTCACAGCACAAGTTAGTCTGGAAACCGATGACAGAAAAAGCACTTAAAACAAGGAAACATCATATTCCTCACGTCACAACAGCTAACGAGCTAAAAGTTGGATCAAATGAAACACAGCAAAATGGTTTCACAATTCGAGATAGGGGATAAATAAAAAGAAAGGCACCCTCCAGCTTCACACTGTCGCTCCTTTTCCGTACATTGTGTACAACCTATTTTTCACACTCCTTCGAATCCACACAGTTTTCCAACCTAAATGCAAAAAACAAACTCCGGAACAAAAATAGAAAAAAAATAACGATTCCGCGTTTTTATTCCGGCGACTTCATTGGAATCCATTCGAATTGCTCTCGGCTCAATGCCTTCCTCCATGTGTGCTCCATCATTAACATTTTCCAATTCCAATTTCGCTCCCATTCCGGGAGACAATATACATAAATTCATATACGTTATGTGTGTGTATTAACCCAGGAGAGGCTAAAATCGAAATCCTCCCCATATAAGCATATCTCCTTTCAAGTCGGTATTTTTTTTTTTTGCCTTCGGGGGCTGCGAATGTACCACCCATTAAGACCAATGTGAGGCGGTGTACAAGTTTCACACTCTTCCATGTGTTGAGCTGTGTCGTCATGTGGCACTGGCTCACATACAAACAACCACCCACGTTCGTGTGACACAAAGCAATTGATGGTGGTGTTCACACATGTGCTGCTGCTGCTGCTAATGTACGACTTTCTTTGCTCTTATTAATAAATTCAAGAAATAAAAATCTACAGAAGAAAAAAAAATATAACAAGTTCACCCACCCTGACACTATCCTAACATCCACCCTCAAGGGTGGCTTGCTCGAGAGGTAATATATGTAAGAATGACTTCGAATGATGGGTACCGGAAGTGTTGCCACTTTTTCTGGGTATCCAAGTTTGAGGTTTGGAAGTTTCTTCTCGAAAAGGGTTAAATTTTATCAAAACTTGAACGTGAAAACTGACTGTTGAGATGTATAGAAAATTATAACAGAGATTTTATAGTTTGATAAATAGTGTTTTCTACACGGATGATCATGAGAAAGATGACCATCTTGTGGTTAAAGTTATGTAGCTCAAAACCTCACCGCCAGAGTAGCGCTGCTGATAACTGAAAAAGCATGATTGAAGAGTGGTTGTGTTCTTGTTCTTCTTCTATTTGGTATTTCAAGCTTGTTGCTTATCGCAATTATCTTATTGTCTGCTCTTCGAATCGAATTTCCATCGTTATTAATTGAGAGCATTCGATACCAAGTGCTTTTTTTTGCCTTAATATGATTGCATGGCAAGAACAATTATACCTTATATCCTGAGAGTCGAGAACTTTTCGTTACGAAAAATGCCTAGAACAGACCAGGAATCGAACCAAGTCACCTCCAGCATGTTACTTTGGAGCTGCGCATTAACCGACTGAGCTAAAGGAGGACCCAGTACACCACAGAATGGTGAAATTGGGAGTGTAATTTCAATCAACTTTACAGAAGATCGTATTTATTCCACTCCATTTGATCATGCTAGACTTTCTTGTTAAAAAGTGGCACGGGGCTTACTTGTTTTAAAATTGGGAAGCACATTTTTCCTTAACAATCTATTCAGATTCTAGCATGCATGAGATGTTAATGGAGATGTTTACCGATTAGGCTAGATTAGGGTTTCAGCTCCGATTTTTTTTTAGTTCCTTTGGGGTCCTGCCAAACTATTCAATCTCTTGCTTTGACTAAAAGTAAGCCATTGAAATTATCCGATAATAACGTTTGCATTAAAAAAAATTGACTTCTTTTGGATGGTGATAAAAAAAGCAAAAGCTATGTCCATTTAGAATCCGGAATAATAAAATCATCTGTGTCTCGGTAACGGATTGACGTACAAATAAGTTTAATGCATCAAAACAAAGGTAATTCACTTTAATTTAAGGAAAAAAAAAAATAATTTTTTTTTTTTTTATTTTTATTTTTTTCTTTCTCTCTTTCTCCCCCCCCCCCCCCCCCCCCCCCCCCCCCCCCCCCCCCCCCCCCCCCCTTCCTCCCCATTTTTTTTTCATTTGTTTCCCGCCCCGTTTTTTTTCTCCTTTTTTTCTTCCCCCCCCCCACCTCCCCCCCCCACCCCCCCCCTCGGCCCCGCCGCCGCCGCGGGGGGGGTGTTTTTATTTTTTTATATATAATATATTTATTATCCACCCCCCCCCCGCCGGCCGCCCCCCCGGTGCAACCCCCCCCCCCCCCCCCCCACCCCACCCCCCCCCCCTCTGGGCTTTAAAAAAATGAAAAAAAAGTTTTTTGGGGGATTTTCCCCCTCCCCCCCCGCCTCCCCCCCCCCCCCACACCTTTTTCTTTTTTTCCCCCCCGCCCCCCCCCCCCCCCAATATCATCTTTTTTTTTTGCAAATTTGTCCCCAAAAACAAAATTAAACTTCACAGGAACATCTCCTCGTGCCGTCGCACAGTGATTCCATTCCATACAAAAGGCGGAAAAAAGTCTAAAAATTGATTTTACATAGCTAAGCTATGTGTTTACAAGTAATTTTGGGACGCTGATTTCAAATATGCTATCTAAAATGTCATATTAAGCCACGCTTTCAAGATATGGCCACTTTATGGTCCCCTGGAAAATCCGGAACATCCGATAAAATGGTAAATTCATTAGTTTCGTCCTAAAGCAATAAGATGTTTTTCAAAACCATTTGTACATAAAATGTAAGAAGTAAAGCGATGTGGAGAACAGTTTATGGCTCTGAGTGGCCATTGAGTGGTCTTCCGGAAGTTCCGGAACATCCGTAAAATTTGATAATTCAGCAATTCCAAACCAATCAAAAAATTTCGCAATATTTGGTAAGTTTGTTCCTTTGCAAAAAATATATGATTCCAATTTTTCATTTTGTCATTAGGGTTACCCATTTTGAGATAGAGTGGTCCAAAAAACGAAATCTTAGAAAATATATATTTTTCGAATAATTATAACTTTTGAACCACTGAAGCGATTTAATTTTTTAAATGGCGAAAGAAAATGAAAAATAATGAGTTGTAGTACTAAGAAAATGTATGAACATAAAAAATTAAATCTTATTGTAAAAATCAAGCATGGAAATGTCCAGTTTTTATTATTTTGGTGGCGATTACAATTTTCATGTAAATTTCATTTAAGAAAATTCAGACGATTTTACGTTAAGTCATTATAATGATTGTAATGATTTATACAAAATTTGTGCATGCATCTATTTTACCCCTCTTACAAAAGGAGGGTCTACAAATCGCTTGGAAAATCGACTTTTGATCCGAGGCTCGAAGGACCGAGTGTTATATGCCATTCAACTCAGCTTATCAAGATCGCATTTTTCTGGTTTGAAATAATAGCTTCTGGAAGATAAACAGTATCAAAACTTCATCAGCAAAAAACATGGTGAAATGAATTTAGAATGAATTTGAAATGACAACAATAACTGAGATTTATCACTTCAAAAATACGAAGTGCCAGTGAATGTTTCCAAGGAGCCAGAACGTAGGATCGATTCGCTTTAGGCATCTCGGGTCTTGAATCAGCAGTCGGTTTCCTAAGCAATCCATATTTTTTCTTTGTGAAAATATATGCTAAAAATCGCGTCACTCTAAAACGAAAGTGATACACACACTTCAGATTTTCTGGATGATCTGGAGGACCATGCAGTGACTAGTCGAAATCGCAAAAGGAGTAACTACAGTGAATTCGTTCCCACATTACATGTAAATTTACTTCAAAATATAAACCTAAATTTATACACGTATCATGTGATCTTACACTTTTTCCCTGGAAGTAATAGGAATACGAACCCGGATGAGGGCATTGAAGTCCTGGAAACTTGATAACATTACCATTGCACTTATTTTTGAGTTCTCATGTTATTTGATGTGTTGCATGATAGGTTTTTGATCCAAATCCGAATCTGTCCACTTTTCCGGGAGTAGCCGGATGTATCAATGTGGATATGGACTTTTGATATCATAACCATTGAACTAATTTTTGTATTCTCATGTAATTTGAGGTGTCACATGATGGTTTTGATCTAAGTCAGAAATTGGCCACTTCCCCGGGGGTATCTCCGAAACCAGTCAACCAATTTTAATAATATTTCGTATGGAACCACAGTACCTTTCATTTGGCGGTTGTTTCATTCAAATCGGTTCAGTAGTTGCTTGGGAAACTGAGTTAGAAATTTCGTTCCACACATACACTATACACACACATAGACACACACACAGGCATGTTCAGTTCATTGAGCTGGGTTCGTTGTATATAACACTCGGCCCTTTAGGCTTTGGATCAAAAGTCGGTTTTCTAAGATATATGTATTTACACTTCTTTGCAAGAAGGGAAAAAACCGTGGTAATCTAGTGCGAGATATATGTATTTACCAATCTTACGGGTTTTCCAGACATTCCAGGACTCTGGCCTCCCGGAACCGTACTTGCGCAAGTTTGCGCAAGATGAAACTCATATTTTCGGAAAGTTGACAAAAAAATCTTTAAAATGAGCCTATTGTGGTATATGTGCGCATGTGTGCTCACATTTGAAAACTTAGTTGATGTATTTTTCCGATTCTCCATACATTTTATATGGGAGTAAAAAACCACGACCATGTAGGACCCCTACTTTGAAATATTGTAGAGAGCACAATTTTCATCCCATCCTTATAAAATTTCGGTTAAAGAAATTTCAAATAGTGTATAAAATTTAAAAAATATATTTATTGTAAGAGGAGGAAGTTGATTTTTCGACTTTTTTCCGCCTTGGAATCACTGTGCCCCCCACGAATTTTTTATTAAGGAACGGGCCGGAAACTATTTTTTTATTTGGTTTTTTTTTTTAGCGCCGACAACATTTTTGTTTTTTCCAAAACCCCCCCTGCCAATTTCCCCGCCCGCGTTTTTGGGGGGAAAATTTTCCCCCCCTTTTTTTTTTTTGTTTTTTGGCGCCCAAAAAAAAAAAAAACCCCCCCCCCCACAAAATTCTCCAACGGACCCCACGGCGCAGCGGGTTTTTTTGTAATTTTTTTATTTTTTATTCCACGGTTTTCTCCGACGGTTCTCCACAACGTCTGGTTCAGCTTGTGGGCATATGTTTCACCCCGACGCTTACCTTGAGGCATTCGATCCACGCTCTTTCGCTCCCTGAAACGTTTTAGCACATCATTCACGGTTGATTTGGCGATTTTCAACGTTTTTGCGATTTTTATTGCGGACCACGTTGGATTATCAACGTGGGTGTGCAGAATTTTTTCTCTCCTCTTTTTGACTTTTGACTCACTGCACGAAACACCGTGAAATTTATACCACAGAAAGTGGGCGCCTAGGTAAACAAACCGCAGTAAAAAAAATCTTGCAGCCGTCACTTTCCGTGCCGCTGCAATACAATAAGTGATTCCGGATTTTAACTAGACAGAACTTTAAGACAGATAATTGCTTTTGATAAATTTCCCATGAAAGGTAATTATTTAAGCTTACTTGCAAAAAAATTCTACGCCCGTGCGAGCGGCCTTCCGGCAGTTAACCGGAAAATTCCCCATGGTGGACGAAAACATGCGTGTAGGCATGGTTTTGAATTCTTTCTTCGTTTTATTTATCAATTCCTCCTAAGTTTTCGCGAAAAAATTGTTGGAGTAAATCTTACGCTTCAGGTTGGCCCAGAAATTCTCGATGGGACGCAGCTGGAGGACGTTGAGCGGGTTCACCGACTTGGGTACCATATCGATATTCAGCGCCCCATCTCCTCCAACAATCGCTTCGAGTAGTGGGCCGACGCCAGATCCGGCCAGAACACCGCGTCTCCACCCTTATGGTATTTCTTGATGAACGACGCAACTTCCGTTAGACATTTCGTACTATAAATTTCCCCGTTCACGGCCAGTCCAGAGCGAAAGAAGAGCGGCTTTGACATCCCCTTCTCGCTGATTGTCAGCCACAGCAGCACCTTCTTGGGGAACTTGGTGTGTGAAATGAACTTCACCTCAGAGCTCACTTCCTTCGTGAGGGAAGTAAAATACGAACTGCCCTGACAGTCGTTGCCATCCAGGGTGAAATAGGTCTCGTCGTCCATCACCATCACCACGTCGCGATTCACCGGGAAAATCGAGTTGACCATCTTATTCAGCCGCTGCCGCTGCGTCATTGCCTGCAGCTCCGAAACCAGTGGACGCGACTTCCGCTTCCTGACATGTATGTTCATGTTCGACAGGTACATTTCCACTGTTTGGCCGGTTGAACCGACCTCCCGGCCAAGCGCACGCAGCGATGTAGCAGCTTTTCCCTCGGTCTTCCACTTCAGTATCCTTTGAAGCATCTTGTCGCTCAGGGCTGTCCGGAACCGGGCTTTCTTTCGATGCTCTGATTGTTGCCTAATAGTGCCAAGATGTTGTAGATGCCGGAACGGACGTATCCGGCGTCCACAAAGTGCCGCACGATGTCCGTTTTTGACTCATGGGTTACTATGATTGATGCTGCATGGGTAGTTTTGTCAGTGTGGGTGAAGGTAAACCCATGAAATATCGGCAATTTATGTTAATTTTTTTAATGCAAATGTTTTATAAGGAAAAAGACCTGTTGAATATGTAAAACGACTACACGCCTGTGCTATAAGAAATGAGGTAAATGCCGACTGTAGCTCCTTCGAATAGCACTGCAAAGCATAACATGGCATAAACCAGGTTGCACAATATCGTAGGTTGTACAATCTCTACCTTTTAGATAAAGTGTGCGTCGCCTTTCAACAGACCAGAGCTGTCCTGGCCATGTCCTTGCTACTGGTGGGCATAAGGAGGGAATGTTAGTCCGACACTTACTTAAGATAGATGCGGAGAACTCCACGACCCGTCATAAGTGCCATGGGAAAGGTGGAATTACGTTAGTATGGAGGGTAAGCTTCAGGATACGCAAAGCAAGTGGCAATCTTCATAATCAAATTGAGTTGGTGATTAGTTTGTCCGTTGTTTGTTGCCACCACCCGCCATCTAAAAATATTGTACGAAAATTTCTTAGAAAACAGCGTTCATGCTGAACATTATTTACAGAACCCTGTTGCTCAAAGATGATTTCTGAATTAGAAATTGTAGTTGAAGTTCAGAAACTGGAAAGCAGAAAAACAAATTTAACCTTAAATGCTTGTCATTGTTTCTCCATGCTTTGAGTTCAGAAATGCAGTTTCAATGTAAACGTTATGCTGGAATGCTGAAAAACAAATTAACTGGTTGTCAACTCACCATTTGTAGCCCCCGACTGGAGCTCCTACGGATGGCTTATTAATTTTTCTAGCAACACTGTACAGCCAGCAAAACAATGAATCTGACTTCACTAAAATAATAACTCCATGGGATGCCGTCTTAGCATTACGGTGTCTTTAACAAAGTTGCTTACCGAGGCGAGATTGCGAGTCTTTTTTATTTATTTCAATAGAATATTTGCTGCAATATGACAATTTCATTTTTGAGAGCTAAACAGGGTTAATGCAAGTTAGTCATTAGTGTGCTAACCAAACCGACTTTTCGAATTTCAAAAGAGAGTAGTGCTCAAGAGTTTTGTCTTCTCGAAAAAGTCCCCATGCAAAATGTGAGCTCAATCGGACTTCATTAAGTTGTCCTGGAAAAGTCAAAGTTTGACTTTTTCGACCTCATGAAAAAAATTCCCCCTTAGAAATGCATGAAAAGTCGAGATCTGGTGTCATCTCGAAAATCAAATTTCCAAACCATCTCCTGGGTCTATATTTACCATCGCCACCCCCAGCATATATAATATGTGATATAATTAATGAGGGTTTTTCACTTATTTTCCATTATTTTCTTTTATAAAAAAAAAAATAAAAAAAAAAAAACAATTAAAAATAAAAAAAAAAAAAAAAAAAAAAAATAAATAAAACATTTTTTTAATAGTCTTTTTCTTTATTTTTTTTTTATATGTGATATTTTAATTAGGGTGCCCCTTTTATTTCCCTTTAGAGCAAAAAAAAAAAAAATTAAAAACGGGAAAATGAATGGAATGTAAAAAAAAAAAAATTTTAACACCTTTTTTTATCGTCGGACCCCCCTACAATTTTTTCTTGGTTCTTCTTTAGGGTGGCTCTTAAAAAAATAGAATTTAAATGAAAAAACTATAAGGGACAGTCCAATGGGGTTGTACGCAAAGTTGACGTAGGACTACGCAGGAATCGAATTCCCATACACGTCTGGGCCATCCGCTACTTGATTTAAGTCAGTTCTGAAAAGGGTCAAGAAAATTCTATTGTACACTTCTTAGAAAGCATTTGGTGGCTCTTAATTATGATACGGCCCCAGTTGTATTTTCTACGATGGTTGAGAGGGCCACTATCTCTAACGCGTAGAAGATAGTTATGGATCTGTTGGTTCATTGGTTGTTCAACGCGCTTTGCTATTTATTCCGGGACGCGGCGTTTAAAGCAATGCCATGTTCAGCCGGGCGCGGTAATGGAAATTTCAAACAGCCCAAGAGAAAATGTTAACCAAATAAACTCTTTAATTGGAAAATTGATTTGGTCGTCCTGAAAAGGACGGATTTAGTTGACGGGGGAGAAACAGTTCGCGATTGAACTTGGGCTTTCTTTCTTGGTTCATCTCGTGGGATGATTGATTCTTGTCTCGTCTGTCACACTTTTTCCCGCCAAATTGTAGGCTTCAGCAGCCATGTTTCTCACAGCGAGGTTGACGGGAGCATCGGCAACAACAGACAACTGCACCAACGCCTCTCCGAGCAACGACTGCTCGCCAGTACACCCTCCATGGTGCTTGCTGGCGCCAACTGCGATCCTACAGCCACCAGCCACTGCGCAGCTCCACGACTGTCGTAAGACTGAATCAAAATGTACTGCTAAGAGCTATTAGGTAATGGCGTCGGATGCTAGTGCACGAAAGAAGGCGGTACCAACGAAGGCAATGTGATACATATTGCATCAAAGGTGGCGAACTTTAGCTATTGTGCCACAATGATTAGTTTTAATTATTACACGCTAGACGGATGATTTTCTTAACCGAAACATTTCTAATTTGCTTGCCACCGCCAGCAAGCAATCCGCTATGCACAACTAGGAACTACAACGAACTCAACCACATGGTCGGTCTGAAGTGTCGCAGTTCGGTTCGAATTATCCGTTCTAGAATTTCGTTCGTTGGTTGTTCAACGTTCTTTGTCATTTACTACGGGAAGCGGCGTTTAATTAATGCTATGTTCAGCCGGGGCGCGGTGATTGAAATTAATTTGAAACAGCACAAGAGAAAATTTTCACCAAACAAACTCTTTAGTTGGCAAACTGATTTGGCCGTCCTGAAAAGGACGGATTTAGTTGACGAGGGAGAAACAGTTCGCGAATGAACTTGGACTTTCTTTCTTGGTTCATCTCATCTTCATTGCGGGTGGCCATCTGCAGGTGACGTGGGATAATTGATTCTTGTCTCGTTGTCACGGGCGGCTTTTTCCCGCCAACTCGTATGCTTCAGCAGCCATGTTTCTCGCAGCAAGGTTGACGGGAACATCGGCAACAACAGCCAACTGCACCAACGCCTCTCTGGGCAGCGACTGCTCGCCGCCGCGTACTGCGATCCTACAGCCACTGCACAGCTTAACGACTGTCGTAAGACTGAATCAAAATGTTCTGCCAAAAGCTG